>OY728158.1:1848365716-1848639324 GCA_963277665.1 Viscum album | reverse complement strand
ATTGGTTAATTTATAACCGACATAAAAATCGAACACGCGCGATTTGTAACGTCGGTTATTAAAATAACCGATGTTAAAAAGCTACTCACCACATTTGTTACGTCGGTTATAAAACAACCGACGTAGAAAAAAACGTTTGACAGATTCTCACATTGGTTATATATAACCGACATAAAAAATGGTGATGTAAATAACGTTTTCTACACTAGTGACATTCACTTGTCCTTTTTCCCTATTTGCATATACGAGGATGCCATTCGGTCCGTACAATGCTCCAAATACATTCCAATGATTCATGTTTAGTATTTTTTTTGGATTACCTAGAAAATTGCATGGAAGTATTCATGGATGATTTAACTATTTATGGATCCTATTTGGATGAATGTTTAAGTAGTATTGGTTCAGTGTTATGTTGCTATATTGAAATGATTCATTTATTAAATTAATAGAGATGCCATTTCATGATGAGAAAAGGTATAGTGTGTGGATATTTCATTTCTAGGGATGGTATCAAAATAGATAAATCAAAAGTGGATGTAATTTCTTCCCTACCATTCCCCAAAAATGTACAGGATGTGCGGTCATTCCTGGGTCAATCTTTATTTTACCGTTCATTCATTCATGGTTGTACTAAAACTATCCCCCCTCTCCCGATCAGAAAAAATAGAAAATTAATTTGTTATTGATAATTAATGTGAGTAAGATTTTATTAAGTTAAAATGGAGTCCCATGTCACCCTCGGTAATCCAACCACCTTAGTGGGATTTACCATTTGAGCTCTTCTGTGATGCCTCTAACTATGCAGTTGGGGCAGTCTTGTCACAAAGGGTCAATAAAGCTCCCCATGTCATTGCCTATGCCTCACATACAGTGGAACCTTCCCATGCGAACTACACAACAAATAAAAAATAATTCCTTGCCATTGTTTTTTGCATAGAAAAATTTAGGTCATATATTTTATGGTCTAATATCAATGTGTTCTCAGACCATGCGACCCTGTAGTATCTTCATAAGAAACTGGAAGACAAACCACATCTAAATCTTTAGATGCTTCTCTTTTATGAATTCAATTTATTAATTAGAGATAAAAAGGAGTAGAAAATATAGTGGCTGACCATATCTATAGGATTCCACAATCCTGAAACATTGACTCATCACCATTTATTCTAATAAATTATATGTTTCCTGATGAGCAATTGTACCGAGTGAACGATGTCATTCCTTGGTATTCTCAAATTGTAAATTATTTGGTAGCATCATTCATTCCAAATGATTTCAATAAAAACCAAGCTATTTATCTAAAACAAGAGTCTCGTTGGAACATTTAGGATGACTCCTACCTACGGCGCACATGTAGTGTTCATGTCCTTAAGTGTTGTTTTCCCAAGAGCATGTTTCAGTTTGTACATAGATTCTGTCACACTCTTCCTTGTGGGGGCCACTTTGGTCCCCAAGTGACTTCTCACAAGGTCCTTGATTCTTTCCTCTTTTGGCCAACACATTTTTGGGATGACCATGAATTTTTCAAATCTTTTCATAGTTGTCAATGTGTGGGGAATGTCTCTAAAATAAATGAAATGAAACAACAACCATTAATCTTTCATGAAATTTTTTATGGTTGGGGCATTGAATTTATGGGTACATTTCCCAATTCATTTTGCAACATATACATTCTTCTGGCATCTGATTATGTGTCAAAATGGGTAGAGGCTCGTGCCATAAGGATGTATGATTCCAAAAAAGTTGTGGATGTTTTGAGAACTCAGATCTTTTATAGGTTTAGATTACCATGGTTCCTCATTAGTGAACAAGATTTTCATTTCCACAACCGAAAAATGAAATCACTTTTGTGTCGGTTTGGGGTCGGTCATAGAGTGTCTACTGCATATCACCCACATACCATTGGTCATGCCATGGTGTCAAATAGGGAGGTGAACCAAATTCTTGAAAAAACGGTTCAACCTAATATAAAAGATTGATGTCTTCAACATGATGATTCATTATGGGCCAACCATACTACTTTAAAATCACCAATTAGAATGTCACCATATCATCATGTGTTTTAAAAGTGTTGTCACCTTTTTGTTAAGATTGTGCTCTAGGCCTACTGTGCCATGAAACAATGAAATTCTAATTTTTCTGGTGCATGTTTTCTAAGGAAGATGCAGATTCTGGAGTTGGAGGAAATGCGAAGATATGTATATGAACACTATAGGATTTATTATGATTGGACCAAGAATTCCCACAACAATCTTATACTTCATCGTTAGATCCACATTGGAAAAAAGTTCCTCCTTTAAAATTCAAGGCTAAAGTTGCATACAGGTATGATTTGTTCCCACTGGTTTGGCCCGTACACTGTTATTAAGGTATCTCAATTTGGTTTTGTTCATGTTCAAAATAAAGAACCCTAGAAAACCTTATCTCTCAATGGGCAGCGGCTGGAGCACTTCCACGAAGCCCTTCTAGAGTTCCTGATGGAGGAACTCCATGTTCAAGAAGCAATATATGAGTGAAACACATGAGGTCTTATCCATCCTTCTCACATTCCCAATTATTACAGTGTGGACACTACACATTCAAGGTGTGGGGGGTGAGTAAATTCCTTTGATAGTTAGGAATTTTCATTGTATTTTTTCCTTCTTTTCTTTTTTTCTGTCTTTATAGTATGTTCACTTTTCCCCATCTTTCTTGGTTCATTACTATTTTCATTGTCTTTCTTATTTATTATATTTTTCGCCTTAATTATGGTATTTTTACTTCTCCCCCTTATGGTCACCAAATCATGGAACTTACTGAAAATGCATGTTGAAAATTTTGATTCCATTTCTATTTAACATTTGATAAAAAAACTGCCTTTGTTTTTGGATTGAATATATGTATGAATTTAACATGAGGGAGTGATTTTTAGTGAACTAGTTTTCTATAAATGATATAAATGGTTGTATCACAGTGAATCAATTGAGATGATTGATGCCCCTTGTTTGAGTAGTTTTTGGAAAACGGTGTCACTAATATCTCCAGACATTTTTTTGGGTACAAAACCACAATGTGTGAATATTTCAGACATTGTATAAGTTAATCATATGTTAGGGTAATATTTTTTAGTTTTAAATAATATTTCCATATGTTTGTACTTTATCTGATCTGTTTCATTACAGTACCAGATTGACCTATGTGTGTGTACCTAATGTCCGACAGTTGTACACCCTCAAAATAAATTCGGTTGTGACTTGGGATGGACAAAAACCACTCCTCTTAATTCATTTTATCTTGTTATAATAATTTCAATTAGTGTCGTGAGGAGATCAAAAAATGGTTGAGAGATGAGTGTGATATTTGTTCCAATTGAAACTTCTAAAAAAACAAAAATAATATATGAGGGGAATGATGAAATGTGAAACATATGTGGATATCTAGGTTGGATGATTATGGTTTGAAATATGGTAATGATTAATTGAGAGGGTCTTGAAATATGATTTCAAAGGATGTAGGGAAGGTTCGGTGGAAAAATATGATTTAATGATAAATAATGTTAAAATAACCAATATTTATTGGATATAAAGTGGAAAGAATAGCATGGAATGGTTTTCAAACACACACATGGAGAGTTAGTGGAATTGATGAATTTTTAATTGCTTTCCCAATTTGGTATCATGGATCTCTTTTAATTTCATTATGATATGATTTATGAGACATATTTTTCCTCTTTAACTATGAAGAACTACTTTGTGTGGTTCGTGCATTGATCACATTACATTAATGAATTACAATTTCCTCAAATGTTAAATCTTCTTAATGTTGGTAATATATACATGAATATTTTTTTTGGATATGTGACTTTTCCTAGGAGTGAAAATGTTTAGGTGTGTGGTTGTGATCGCATATCGATTCACTATTCAATTACACCCTTACACCATTGTTTTAAACTAGTTTTGTAATGAAAATTAAAAATATAATAATAAATTGAACATCATTATTTATTCAATTAATTAATGTTTATTACTTTTAAAAATGGAAGCATTACTTGTTTTGATATTTTCATTGAAGGTGGAGGTGATTTGGAGGATTGGAGATCATCTAGAACAAAAAATGGGCCAAATAGCATGGCATCCCATGGACACCTATACACTATTTTGAATATTACGAGAATTATGTGCATCCAAATGGGATGGAACTATGTTATACTCTCACAAACATCATGGGATAAACTCTTATTAAGTAACTAAAGCCAAAAACGTCCATCTGTTGGCCTATCCAAACCATTCTATCCAGGGGATAAAATCTGCCTGAATTCAAAAGTTTGATTTGGGATTTTTACCATATATACCATTACATTTTCCTAATTGATTTTAAATTAGATAGGAGACATTCAAGAGGCTTACCAACAACTCCTATCTTTTGGTCAACTTATTATATGGTTTTTTACTATTCCAAAATCGAGACCCAAGTGGTTTCACAAAAACAGTGTGCCCAAAACCATGTCCCATTTTGGCTATAAAAAGGCACCATGGACACCTCATTTGGGAGTTCAGACAAGGAGTGAAGTTCCATCCCATTTGGATGCACATAAAATCACTCATTTTATTATGAAAATACTATTCCCTTTAATTGGATGTTTTATAACTACATTTTTTAAGGATGTGAAATTGTAAAACCATTCAAAAAATTTACTATGAATGATTAGTGTTTAAGATTATTGATCGGGGAAAGTTATTCACATTTCATACTGTGAATTTCAATATGAATGTATATGTAGATTATGTGTATTCAAAATCACATGAGTAAGGAATTTGACATATAATTTTATGGGAGTGTCCTGCTATAGCCCCTCGATACAATGGAGGGTTTCATGGGACAAATAGACGTGGACTTGGTCGAGGCCTTTCCCATTTTGAGATATTGTTTTGGCCAAGGTGTTAGTCATTTTTAGACGTCTTGGCCGAGGCATTGAAAATATGTTTGAGAATGTATGACATATGCACTTCTCTCTTTATGATGCTAGAAATTTGTAGTTCTTGTGGTTGTTTGAAGAGTATAATACCCATTATTATGTCCTATTATGACAATATTTACTCATATCATATTCCTGTTATATTTTGTTCAATTTTATTATTTTTCAAAGGAATGTGTTTTCAATTATTTACCATTCCTAATGATTATGTTTATGTTATCTTCCACAATATTACATACTCATACTATGATTTTGAGCTCACCCCTTTCTTATGTTTTATTTTCCCAGGATATGATGAAGTAAGTTATGAATGAACAACAGGAATAATCTGTGACGTATGGTTATTTCAATTGGAATAATTTAGTGTAGTTTTTTATTTCATGATGTAATAAGGAAATTATATATTTATCTTGTTTTAAAATCTACTAAAATATTAGGTCCATTAGGATACGACTTTCTTGTAATAATTATAATGTAATGTAATAAGGCACTGGCTCCGGGAAACCTGGATTGGGTCTTTACTGTGGGTATCATAGGATGCTTATTTGACCACTTGAAAATATGATGTAGAAAACATAGATTAAGAAATAAATAACTAAGATAGTATTTGAGGATAAAAAAACAAGATCATCGCAGTATTTTGGTAAGGAATATACTATGTGGATATTTCGTGAAAATAAATCCATGTCTGGATAAGAAAAGTGGATGTGGGTCTGGCATAGATGTACCTAGGACTTAAAAATTAGACAAGGAGTTTTGGTCTTGACCCGAGGTATCCTGGAACATGACAATGTTCCTTAATGCGCACTGGGTTTGAAAATATCTTGGTATATTCTTAGGATAATTTATATTTTTATTATAGGGAATTATGATGGATTTAGTTGAAAATGTCTCATCAATGAAACCATTTATGTGGTTATGAGTTTAGTCATTCATAGGATTTCAATTTATGATAAGTATTTCTCCATGTTATGATTATTAATTATGATTAATAACATAATCTAATGTATTCCATTATCTTGAAATGGCACATAGTTGATGAAATGGAATACCAATGAACATGTGTATCCCATGTCGGGATTTCCCTATGACACCAGATAATGATGTGGGGTTTGGTACTTCGAATGGTGCAGAGTAGCTTATAAATATTTTAGGGCAACTTACTCATGTTGTGAATAATAAATTTACCCATATGAAGCATTTGGATCCACCATGTGGAGGATATTTTTAAATTGTATTTATGAAAATACAACCTCCATCATTAAATGGAACTACAAATGCATTTGTAGATGAGAATCATGTATGTTTTCTAGAGAAGAAATTTTGTCACTTTGGGAAGTAACAAAAGGGAGAAGGCCTCCATGCAATATATCTTTTATCAAGAGATTCTGAAATGTTTTGGTTGTTAAAAAAAACAAAAAATAGGAGTATGAGAGAAAATAGATGGAAAGGGGGGACATTATGGAAATATTCCTAGTGAAGTACTTTCCTCATGAACAAAGAAAAATATGGAAATACAGATTCTAAATTTGAGGAAAAAGGAATATGAGAATGTATCAAAGTATGAAGCCAACTTTAAAAGGATATCAAGGCATGAAGTGGACTACATATATTATCCAAGGAGAAATATTTATCAATTATTTTATGGCCTAAAGCCATTCTTCTGGTGGGCACTAGTCTCTCAAAGTTTCTCATCATATGAAGAAATAGATACATGTGCTATCAAGATTGAAAAACTATTTTCTGTGTCTTATGAATTTCAAGGAAATAAAAAGAAGAATAGGGTTGCTAAAAACTCTGGAAAATGAAGTAAGGAGATGGGAAAGAAGGTAATAGTTGAATATTTACTCTCTGGTTTTTCTGAAAGGAAACACATAGGTACTTGCTTAAATGGAAAAGGAATATGACACAGATGTGGATAGAAAAGACATCATTCTGCTGATTTTAATGCGAATAAAGAATCCATTAATTCTAAATGATATAATTTTTGGGAGAAAGGACACAATGATTATGATTTTCCAAAGCATCAAAGAAATATGCAATAGCAAATTCCAAGGGAGAAGGGACAAAATTAAGTGATCAAAACCGCTCATATTGAAGTTCATAATGAGGTGGTGGTAGGTACTTTAATAATTTACTCAAATATCATAAAATGTTTATTTGATATTGGATCCTTGCATTATTTCATATAATTACCGTTTTCCAATAAAATTAGATTTTTCCAATTTGATTTAATAACAAAATTTTTAGTTACAACTCCTAAGGAAAGTATCATTGCAACAAAGTTATGATAGGTAGACCCATATATTACATATAAACATGCTTTATCTATTGATTTTATTTTCATATCCATGATTTAATTTTATATAATCCTTAGTATGGATTGTATTTCATACTATGATGCAAAATTATATTGTAAGAAGAAGGAGGTTACAATTTTTGAGGATTATGTGAAATCCCATATCTTTAGGGTTGAAATATCACCATCTAATTCACATTTAGATCCACCCACCTTAGCTCATCTAAATTCAATTATTTGGGAGGAAGGGAATGCAATAATTATGAGTAATGGGATGAATGTTAAAAGAGAGGATGTACCTATTGTAAAATAATATATTGACATCATTCAGTAGGATTTTCCTAGACATCCTTCAGAGGGTGAAATTTTGTTTTTTATTGACTTTAATCATTGTTTAAGGACTATATTGAAGACCCCTTATAGGATTTCCACTGTGGAGTTATTGTAACTAAAGAAAAAATCAGTAGAAATGAGTGATAAAGGGTTTAGATACCCCAGTGTTACTCTATAGGGGTCATATGTTCTATTCATTAATAAAAATGATGGGTCTATGGGGATGCGTATTGAATAAAGATAGATCAATGGTATTAAAATAAAGAACAAGTATCTCCTAACTCACATTGATAATTTATTTGATCAAATTCATGGTGACCTATATTCTTTAAAGAATTTATTTTTGTTTATGAGATAATCAGTTTATCATAGGGAGAGAATACATTTCAAAAAAATCATTTTGAACCAGTTATGGGCATTATGAGTTTAGAGTAATGCCTTTTGGACTGACTAATGCACCCTCTGTTTTCAAGGATCTAATGAATAAAGTTTTCAAGGAATTTATTGATGACTTTGCGATGGTATTTATTGATTATATATTGGTATAATTAAAAATCAATGAAGATCATGAAAATCACTTGTGCACTATTTTGAATACTCTTAGAAGAAATGAATTATATGGAAGTTTAGCAAGAGTGAATTTAGTCTTCAATCAGTATCCTCTCCTGGCCAAATTGTATCTAAATATGGAATATCTGTTGATCCTACAAAGAAAATGGTTTTGAAATAATGACATACTTCAACCAATATAACTGAGGTGTGTTGTTTTATTGGTTTACCATGTTATTATAGGTGGTTCGTTCAGATCTTTTCCATTTTAGCCAACCAAATGACAAAGCATACATGTAAAGTGGTAAAGTTCATGTGGAAAAAATAACGTGATGAATGTTTTAAATAGTTTAAGTTGATATTAGTGAATGCTCCAATCCTAACCCTACAATCAGGGAATGATGGGGTTGTGATCTATATATATTAATCAAATATTGGACATTGTTTTTCCCTTATGGTGGAAGATAAATTTATTGCCTATGCATCAATGTAGTTAAAAATTCTTGAAAAAAAACTTCCCCAAAAATGATTTGGAGTTAGTATCGGTAATCTTTTCTCTGAGGATATGGAAAAATTATCTATATAGAGAAAAATGTGTGATATATATTGATCTTAAGAGTATGAAGTAAATATTCTCACAGAGAGAAATAAAAAATATACTACAATGATGGATCTAAATTCTCAAGGATTATGATTGTACTATACCTTACCACCTAGAAAAGGAAAACAAGGTAGAAGATGCATTGAGAATAAAGGATCATGGGGTTCTCAAAAAATAAGAATTTAGAAGTATCATCTGTAAATGGAACTGGTGGGTATGTATATTGTAATTATCAAACAAGGTGAAACATCACTACTTTTTTTCTCATGGATTCTAAACCATATTTATTAGAAAGGATTAAATGTTCTTATCCTGAAGATGAGGACATGCAAAAGAAAAATAATGCTGTCAAAAAGGGAACATTGGGTGACTTCATAGGTGAATAAGGAATTCTAAAATTTGGGAATAGATTTCTGTTCCAGCTATACTCAAGCTAAATAGGGAGTTATTGGATGATTCTCATTGTTCGAATATCTCTATAAATCCAGGTCGAACTATAATGTATATAGATATGAAGGAACATTTTTGGTGGGATAACATGAATATGGAAATTGAGGGTTATGTATTAAGATATTTAATCTATCGAAAAATGAAGGTCGGAAGGCAACCACGAAAATGATTCATCAATCCCTACTTATTCCTACATAGAAATGGGATAAAATCACCCTAGATTTTGTCACTAGATTTACCAAAACTCCATGAATTAATGATGAGATATGGGTAATTGTGGATCAACTTGGAAAATATGAACATTTCCTCAATATAATAGAGGATTTTCCACTAGAGAGCTTAAAAATATCTTTCAAAACTATTTTCGAAATTCAAGAGCTATTCCAGGTAATTTATGGAATTATTACCTAATTTCATGGGAACTCCATAATATTCTTTCATAAATCATTATATTTATATAATCACTCATAAAATGGATTAAAAATCGAAACTTCAACCATGAATTTATCTATATAATTTGACATCTAAAATTTGAAAAAAATCATAGTGTAAGTATTGGCATTTTTTATATCATAAATAAATTAATTACAGTTATCTGATTAATTTAAATTTGTAAAATAGAAAATTATTTTCATAAAATTTAATCATAAATATTTAATTTTTTTTATTATGGTTATATGATAATTTTATGGGACACTGATTACATTGTCAATGTGTTATAAAATGATTTATATTTTTAAAGTTATTTTTTTAGAATAAACTATGATTTTATTGAAAAATTAATTTAAAATTATTTATAAAATTATTTTCAAAAATGGATTTCATTATTTAATTCTACACATCGAAAAATTGTAAGGATGAATTTTTGGGATTTTTCTAAAATACATGAATTTTGGGTGAATAGTAAAATACAATAATTTACGATAAATATTAAATAGATGACTTATTGGTTCATAATAGATGTATGGATGATGTAATCCCACTAGGTTTGAACATAGAATCACTTATTACTATTTGGGGTCACATGAAAAAACACTATTGGTTTTCTTGGTAGAATTAATAAAATAATTTAAAATATATTCAACATTCACTCCACTTCTCCACTGTAAAACCCCCTCACATCCCCTCCTCTTCACTCCTCTCAAGAATTTTCACATGTATATTCTCTATCAAAATACCTTTCCATATTCACTACACACGTCAAAGAGGTCTTCTTCTTTCCAAAATACCGATACCCCTTCCCTTAAAGAGGATCTAATGGAGGTTATTACAAGTGATAAATCATATTTCTTTTTCATTTATTTTCATTTCAATGTATCTTATTTTCTTATTCCCTCCTAACCTAAAATGTCCAAATGACCATGATTACTCAATTATCATCTATATATGGTAATTATATCATGTTAATGGATGAACCATCATCAATATCCTTACTCCCTCTTTTTTATATTATAAACTAAATCATCGTCTCTGAGGTTCCAATTTACAACATTCGTGGATGACAAAGTTGTGTTCTAAAATTTCTCATTATTTACTGGTCATGAAACCATTTTTATGGTTTAAACATACTGTAATATATGTATTATAACCTACTTAATATTTATTAACCAATATATGTACATAATATTAAATCATGTGACCAAACAAGTTCCGAATAATGATAATACCGCTAAAATAATCTAAGTGATTGTCATTAATATTTCATCTAATGATTCAGCATCGTGACACATAAACAAATGATATAAATGATTATTTACACCTATGTATTTTCAAAAATAATATTTAAATTCTTTCCTAGAGATTTACATCCATTCCACATGAACTCCATTACATAAGAACAAGTGAACCAAGTTTGAAAATCAAGAAAACAAACACTCTAGAACCACATACTTCACTATTATAATTTATAAATAAGGACATAAATGAAATAAAAAAATGATAATATAAATACCTGCCTAATAGGTTCTTAATTATGTTATTAGTAAGTCTAATTTCATATTCCATGACCATAAGTTCAAGAGCGGAATACAGTCAGACTAATGGTATGGGTTTCTCCACCCGTACCTCCATTCTTATTCATGTTACTTTTATTGTCTAATTTCCTAAATAAAATAATTATTTATTTTTATTTACTCCTCATAAATTCGGTATGAGTGTTCTGTATATGTTTACTAACCAGAATCCTTCCTTATTTTATGGGGAGTTGCATGTTTTAAAAGGAACATTCAACAATATTTCCGAAATACGAGCCCAATTCATAGAAATTTATCAAATTCTTACATAATTATAATTGAAATATTTAAAATGATTTTAGAAACCATTAAATTTATAAAATAACTAATTTTATTATTAAAATAACATCTTACTTTATTTCTTTTTTAATACAAATATTATTCCAAATGAACTTTTCTTTTCAAAATAAAAGATTATTTATCTCATGAATTACATAATGATTTTGAAAGAGTAGTTTTTTATGTTTCAATACTCTTTTTGATTCTTATATATTATTGGGATAAATAATTTATTATTTCATCTACCATGTATAATTGTCTGTTTTAGGAATATTTTTATTGTGGATGAGCTATCCTAAAATCATTCACCAAATTTACTCAGAATTATTAGTGTTTAAGCTTAATGTTCAGGGAAATTTATTTACATTTCATATGTGAGCTTCATTATGAATGTATATGTTGTTTATGTGTATTACCAATCCCATGAGGAAGGCATTGGACTTACTATTTGATGGGCGTGTCCTACAATAGCACCTCGATACATCAGTAGGTCTCATGAGATAAATAGACATGGACTTGGCCAAGGCGTTTCCCATTTTGAGATATAGTTTTGGCCGAGGCCTTAGTAATTCGTAGAAATACTGGTTGAGGCCTAGGAAATATGTTTTAGAATATACGATATATACACTTACCTCTTTATGAATCTATAAATTGATAGTTCATGTAGTTATTCGATGAGTATAATACCCTTGATTATGTTTTATTACTACAATATTTACTCAGCTCATATTCCTACTACATTTTGTTGATTTTTTTTATTTTTAAATGAATCTGTTTTCAATTATGAACATTTATTAATGATTATGTTAATGTTTTATTCACTATATTACTTAGTCTTACAGATATTTTGAGCTCACCACTTTTATATGTCTAATTTTCCCACGATATGAAGAAGTAAGTCCTGAGTGAATTACATGCATAATCTAGGAGGCATGGATGTTTCAAATCGAATAATTTAGTGTTGTTTTCATTTCATGGTTTAATGAGGAAATTATATATGTATCTTGTTTCAAAATGAAGTAAAATATTAGTTCCTTCGGGATACGACATTATTGTAAACATTCCAATGTAATGAAATAAAGCACCAGCTCCGGGAAACTTGGGTCGGGTCTTTACAATTGGTATCAGAGGTAGTTTAGAAGACAACTAAAAACTAGATTTAGAATGCATAGATTAGTGAACAAATCTCTCAGATGATATTTTAGGATAAACATACAAGAAGATCCTAGTATTTTTCTAAGGAATAGACTCTATGGATCTTTCATGAAAATAAATCAATGTCTGGATACCTCAAGTAGACGTGGTTCTGGCACATATGTTCCTAGGACTGAAAACTCAGACCAAGAGTTTTGGGATTTACCCAAGGTGTCATGCTACCTGAAAATGGGCCTTATTACGTACCTAGATTGAATATATCAGGGGATATTCTTAGGATAAGATATATTTTCTTCACAGGGCATTATGATGGATCTAAGTGTAAATTTGTCCTCAAGGAAACCATTTTTTTGTTTATGAGGTTAGTCATGCATAGGATTTCAATTTATGATAAGTATTATTTTCTATTTTATGAATATACATTATGATTAATAACCTAATATAGTGTATTCCATTATCCAAAAATGTCTCATAGTTAAAGAAATGGAAAATGCAGGATCATGTGTATCTCATGTAGCGATTTCCCTATGGCGTAATATAATGATGATGGATTCAGTACTACGACTACTACAAAGCAGCTTATAACTATACTTGTACAACATACTTCCGTTATGAACAATAAATATACCCATTCAAAGCATTTGGATCCACCATGTGGAGGATATTTGTTTGATATATTTATGCAAATACAAAAGACATAATTAAATTGTACTACAAACCAATTTGTAGCTGAGCGATGGGTAAGTTCCCTAGAGATGATATTTGTGACTTTGGGATGTAATGAAAGAGAGGTCTCCATGCGGTTTATCTTCTATCCAGAGATGCGGTTATGTGGTGGTCATTAATTCAATAAACAAAGTAGGTGGAAGAGATAGAATAGATAGAAAGTAAGGAATTTAAGGAAATATTCCTAGGGAAGTACAGTCCTCGTGAATGGAGAACAAATATGGAAATACAATTTCTAAATTTTAGGCAAAAGGATGACGATAATTTTTCAAAGTATGAAGCCAACTTCAGAAGGATATAAATGCATGTTGTGGACTACATACATTATCTAAGGAGAAACATTTATCGATTATTTAATGGCCTAAATCTATTCCTCCGATGGGAACTAGTCTCCCAATGTTTCTCATCATATGAAGATATAGTTTCATGTTCTATCAAGAATGATAAATAATTTTTCAAATCTTATGTATTTAAGGTAATGAAAGAGAAGAAGAGGGTCACTGAAAACTCTAGAAAAGTATGTAAGGAGATGGGAATGATGGTAAGAGTTGAATTTCCACCCTTGGGTATTTGTGAAAGTAAACACAATGGAACTTCCTTAAATAGAAAGGACTATGATAAAAATGTGGGTAGAAAGTCCATCATTCTTGTGATTTTAATGGGAATAAAAAATCCATTAATGTTCAATGTTATAATTGTCAGAAATGGGAAACTATGCTAATGATTTTCCAAAGTGTCAAAGAAATATGCAACAGAAAAGGCTAAGGGAGAAGGGAAAGACATAAGGGATCACAACCGCTCATAATGATTTTCATAATGATGTTGTGGTTGGTACATTAATAATTTACTCAAAGCTTATAATATGGTTTATTTTATTTGGGATCATCGCCATCTTTCATATCATTACATTTTTCTCGGAAAATTAGATATTTCCCATTAAATTTTACAAAGGGGTTGTTAGTTAAAACTCATAATTGAATATCATTGAAACAATGTTATGTTAGGTATTCCCATATATGGCATATAAACATGATTTATCTGCTGATTTTATTTTCATATCCAAGATTTAATTTGACATATTCCTTGCAATGGATTTTCATTCATACCATAATGTGATGATAAATTGCACAAAGAGGTGAGTTACCATTTTTGATGATCATGTGGAATCCAATATCTTTAGGGTAAAACATTACCATCTGATTCTCATCTACATCAACCCATATTAGCTCTACGAAATTCAATTATTGGGGAATAAGGGTATGAAATAACTATGAGTAATGGGAAGAATGTTAAAATAGAGGATGTTCCTATTGTGAAATTATATGTCAACATATTTCTATAGTACTTAACTAGACATCCTCCAGAGAGTGAAATTGAGGTTTCCTTTGAATTAATTCATCGTCCAAGGACTATATCAAATACCCCTTGTAGGATTCCAACTGTGGAGTTAGTGTATCTGAAGAAAAAAGTGGTGGAAATTAGTGATAAAGGGTTTATTTACCCCAATGTTTCTCTATGGGGGTCCCCTATTCTATTAACTGATAAGGAATATGGTTCTATGTGGATGTGCATTGAATAAAGAGAGATTAATGGTATTGCACTACATAACTAGTATCCCATACATTGAATTGAAAATTTATTTGATCAAATTCATGGAGCTCAATTTTCATTGAAGAATTTATTTTCGATTAGGATATCATATGTTTCTTGTGAGGAAGTAAGAGATTCCAAAAAAAGAATTTTAAACCAGGTATGGTCCATTGGAGTTTATAGAAATGCCTTTGGGATTGACTAATGCAACCCCTACATTCATGGAGCTAATGAATAAAGTTTTTAAGGAATATATGGAGTAATTTCTGGTGGTATTTATTGATTATATAATGGTATACTCCAAAAGATATGAAGATCCTGAAAATCAATTGTTCATTATTTTGAATACTATTAGTAGAAATGATTTAAATTGGAAGTTTATAAACTGTGAATTTTGCATTCATTCAGTTTCCATTCTAGAAAAAATTATATATAAATATAAAATATCTATTGATCCTATGAAGAAAAAGGCATTGAAAGAACTTTCAACTCCAACAAACATAACTGAGGTGAAAAGTATTATTGGTTTAAAAGGTTATTATAGGAAGTTCATTAAGATCTTTGTTTGTTTATCCAATCCAATGAAAAATCATACACCTAAAGGGGTAATTTTCATGTGGAAAAATTATTGTGATGAATGTTTTGAAGAGTGGAAGATGAGATTACTGAATTCCCCATTCATAACCGTACCATCGGGGAATGATGGGGTTGTGATCTATAGAAATTAATCTAAGATAGGAATTTTTTGTGTCCTTATAGAGATAGATAAATTTATTTTCTATGCATAAATGTAGTTAAAAATTAGTGAACAAAACTATCCCACAAATGATCTTGAGTTAGTAGAAATAATCGTTTCTCTAAAGATATGGAGACATTATCTGTATAGAGAAGAATGTGTGATATATATTGATCATAAGAGTCTGAAGTAGATCTTCTCACCAAAAGAAATCAACATGAGACAACAATGGTGGATCAGAATACTCACGTATTTTTATTGTACAATACATTACCACCCAGGTAAGGAAAACAAGGTAGAAGATGCATTTAGTAGGAAGGATCATGGGGTTCTCAAAAAATTAATATTGACAAGGATACTCTGTACATGGAACCTGTGGGGATAGATATGAGAATTATCGAATAAGGTGAAACATCACTACATTTTCAACTGGTTTCCCAAACAAATTTATTATAATGGATTAAAATTTCTCAACCTGAATATGTGGGCTGCAAAAGAAAAATAGTGCTATGAAAGAGGGGAAGTTAGCTGACTTGATATGTGAATATAGAATTCTAAAATATGGGAAGAAGATTTTTTTTCCAGCTATACGCAAGATAAAAAGGAATTGTTCGATGATTCTCATATCTTGAAATTCTCTATAAATCTGGGTAGCACTAATATGTATAATTATATGAAGGAACATTTCTGGTGGGATAACATGAAGAGGGAAATTGAGGATTATGTATCAGAATGTTTAGTCTCTCAAAAAATGAAATCTAAAAGGCATCATACAAAAGGATTCAGGCAACCTCTACCTATACCTACATGGAAATGGGATAAAATCACAGTATATTTTGTCGCCGGATTAACCAAAACTCCATCGAAGAATGATACGATATTGGTAATTGTGTATCATCCTCATCATCATCTCTTCAGTCTCCCATGTTTCCTCTTTGATTTTATGATTTCTCTAATGTATCTTTACCAGATGAGTCATCTGATTCTTGAAAAGTAGATATTCAATGTACAAAATCTAGATATTCTCTTCACAGTAAGATAGATCAGGTTCAAATTTTATACCTTCAGGTGGTGAGGACATGTGTTGGGTATGACATGTACTTTCTCAGTAATGAGACATGAAACACATTGTGTACTTTGGACAGGCTAGCTTGCATAGACAAATGATACGCAACAACTCCAATTCTCACCAAAATTCCAAAAGGCCCAATTCACCTAGGGCATAGTTTCCATTTCATCCCAAATCTTATAACACCCTTCCATGGATATACATTCAAGAAAACGTGATCACCCAAGAGCGATTCATGGAAATTTATCAAATTCTCACCTAATTTTGTGGGAACTCGACAAACTACCTTCAAAAACTTTTATATTTATAAAATCACTGATTTTATTCTGAAAATTCCATCTTACTTATGTTATGGTTTTATAAAAATACATTTCAATAAATAACTCTACTTTTCAAAATAAAAGTGTATTTATCTCAAGAATTACTTAATGATTTTAGAAGATTATTTTCATTTGTTCCAACACACTTGTTGATTCTTATGTATTATTGGGATTAATTATTTATGAAGTCTTCTACCATATTTATTCTTATTTTTTATGACTATTTCGATTGTGTATGTGATATCCTAAAACCATTTTGCAAATGTACTTTGAATGGATAGTGTTTAAGCTTAATGTTTATGGAATGTTATCTAATGTTCATATGTGATTTCAAATGTGAATGTATATGTGCTTTATATTTATCCCTGATCATATTAGGAATGAATTGGAATTATTATGTGATAGGTGAGGCCCTCTATAGAGTCTTTATGCATCATTAGGTCTCATTAGACAAATATATGTGGACCTGGCCGATGCATTTCCCATTTTAAGATATGGTTTTGGCCGAGGTCTTAATCATTTTTAGATGTATTGGACAAGGCCTTGACAATATATTTCAGAATGTACGAAATATGTACTTACCTCATTATGAAGCTAGAAATTGATATTTCATGTTCTTATTAAACTAGTATAATAGCCATGATTATGTTCTATTATGGAAATATTTCCTCATCTCAGATTCCTTCAATATTATGTTCAAGTTTATTATTTTTTCAATGGAATGTGTTTTCAATTAATCCTAATGCTGAATTTTTATGTTTATGTCATCATCCTATATATTTCAAACTCTTACTAAGCATTTTAGATCATCCTTTTCTTATGTTTCATTTTGCCTGGATATGAAGAAGTATGTTATGAGTGACTTGCTAGAATAATCTAGGAAGCATGGATGTTTCTAAGGGAATAATTTATTGTCATTTCTTATTTTATGATGTAATTATGAACAAATATATTTATCACATTTCAAGGTCTATTAAACTATTCATTCATTTTGGATATTATTTTCTTTTAATCATGCTAATGTAATGTAATAAGGCAGAAGCTTCGGGAAACCGGGGTAGGGTATTTACAAGAGTTGCATGTGATCATTCCATGGGGGCAACTTATAAGATGAGTGGATTTAATTCCATTATTGGAATAAAGACTAGATGGTATATCATATAATCAATGAGAAATTTGAATGATTCTTGTCAATCCTTGTCCCATTGATAGAATATTTTCTTCTTCATCAGTATAATGAAGGGTGGAGTTTTCCATCTAGTTGGATAGAAAATGCCAAATATAGGAGTTGTGACCATGTATTCCCTTAGTTATTTGATTATATAAGGGGTGAAATCACCACTATTTATTCGGTAATCTCATGGTCAACCTCAATTCCATGATATAATACCAAAAAGATAAGGAACATCCCTGATGTTACCCTGAAAGTACATATCATCAGATTCATCTTTAGACTGTTCTACGGAAACCTATTAGAGATTGCCTGAAGATGCATGAAGTGATCCCCTAAATATCTATATTTGACTACTAGGTCATTGAAATACCATTACTATATTCATCCCAATAAGAGTATAAATATATGATACATGGTGCATTGATAATTAGGGCCATTTTTATTTACTCCATAGGGAACTACCTAAAAGAAGCATATCCCCTTGGGTGCTTTGAAGGTAGTGGATTTCTCATCCTTATGATCCATATTTATCTAATTTTACCCAGATTACCCATAGTTAATGGAAATGGATTGATATATATTAGTTCAATCAATCAATAGTTTTATTATGAGCAATGGGAAGTCAAAATTTGGAAAGTGTTTATTATGGTCTCTAAAATCGATGAAAACAATAATATAACCATTATGTTTCTTAACATGGATGATGTTGGTGATCCATGTTGGGAATTACACTACACAGAAAAATTGGATTTGATCATTTTGAAAATATCTACTTCTACATTAGTATCATGATATGGGTGTTTCATCATGGATACCTTCTTGACCCCTCAATGGTCATTGTAAATGATGAGATATTTCATAGACACTTACTGATTCAGAACTATAATTTCTAAATAATTCCGAGTAAGAACTTATTTATGTTGTTTTATAAATTAAATAAACACCTCTTACTTTTCGAGAGGCATCAAGACACTAATAAGTGTAGTCAATGAGTAGTATTTTATCAAATAACAAATGAAAAAACCCCCGCACTTTTGTTTTTTACATTGGTTAATTTATAACCGACATAAAAATCGAACACGCGCGATTTGTAACGTCGGTTATTAAAATAACCGATGTTAAAAAGCTACTCACCACATTTGTTACGTCGGTTATAAAACAACCGACGTAGAAAAAAACGTTTGACAGATTCTCACATTGGTTATATATAACCGACATAAAAAATGGTGATGTAAATAACGTTTTCTACACTAGTGACATTCACTTGTCCTTTTTCCCTATTTGCATATACGAGGATGCCATTCGGTCCGTACAATGCTCCAAATACATTCCAATGATTCATGTTTAGTATTTTTTTTGGATTACCTAGAAAATTGCATGGAAGTATTCATGGATGATTTAACTATTTATGGATCCTATTTGGATGAATGTTTAAGTAGTATTGGTTCAGTGTTATGTTGCTATATTGAAATGATTCATTTATTAAATTAATAGAGATGCCATTTCATGATGAGAAAAGGTATAGTGTGTGGATATTTCATTTCTAGGGATGGTATCAAAATAGATAAATCAAAAGTGGATGTAATTTCTTCCCTACCATTCCCCAAAAATGTACAGGATGTGCGGTCATTCCTGGGTCAATCTTTATTTTACCGTTCATTCATTCATGGTTGTACTAAAACTATCCCCCCTCTCCCGATCAGAAAAAATAGAAAATTAATTTGTTATTGATAATTAATGTGAGTAAGATTTTATTAAGTTAAAATGGAGTCCCATGTCACCCTCGGTAATCCAACCACCTTAGTGGGATTTACCATTTGAGCTCTTCTGTGATGCCTCTAACTATGCAGTTGGGGCAGTCTTGTCACAAAGGGTCAATAAAGCTCCCCATGTCATTGCCTATGCCTCACATACAGTGGAACCTTCCCATGCGAACTACACAACAAATAAAAAATAATTCCTTGCCATTGTTTTTTGCATAGAAAAATTTAGGTCATATATTTTATGGTCTAATATCAATGTGTTCTCAGACCATGCGACCCTGTAGTATCTTCATAAGAAACTGGAAGACAAACCACATCTAAATCTTTAGATGCTTCTCTTTCATGAATTCAATTTATTAATTAGAGATAAAAAGGAGTAGAAAATATAGTGGCTGACCATATCTATAGGATTCCACAATCCTGAAACATTGACTCATCACCATTTATTCTAATAAATTATATGTTTCCTGATGAGCAATTGTACCGAGTGAACGATGTCATTCCTTGGTATTCTAAAATTGTAAATTATTTGGTAGCACCATTCATTCCAAATGATTTCAATAAAAACCAAGCTATTTATCTAAAACAAGAGTCTCGTTGGAACATTTTGGATGACTCCTACCTACGGCGCACATGTAGTGTTCATGTCCTTAAGTGTTGTTTTCCCAAGAGCATGTTTCAGTTTGTACATAGATTCTGTCACACTCTTCCTTGTGGGGGCCACTTTGGTCCCCAAGTGACTTCTCACAAGGTCCTTGATTCTTTCCTCTTTTGGCCAACACATTTTTGGGATGACCATGAATTTTTCAAATCTTTTCATAGTTGTCAATGTGTGGGGAATGTCTCTAAAATAAATGAAATGAAACAACAACCATTAATCTTTCATGAAATTTTTTATGGTTGGGGCATTGAATTTATGGGTACATTTCCCAATTCATTTTGCAACATATACATTCTTCTGGCATCTGATTATGTGTCAAAATGGGTAGAGGCTCGTGCCATAAGGATGTATGATTCCAAAAAAGTTGTGGATGTTTTGAGAACTCAGATCTTTTATAGGTTTAGATTACCATGGTTCCTCATTAGTGAACAAGATTTTCATTTCCACAACCGAAAAATGAAATCACTTTTGTGTCGGTTTGGGGTCGGTCATAGAGTGTCTACTGCATATCACCCACATACCATTGGTCATGCCATGGTGTCAAATAGGGAGGTGAACCAAATTCTTGAAAAAACGGTTCAACCTAATATAAAAGATTGATGTCTTCAACATGATGATTCATTATGGGCCAACCATACTACTTTAAAATCACCAATTAGAATGTCACCATATCATCATGTGTTTTAAAAGTGTTGTCACCTTTTTGTTAAGATTGTGCTCTAGGCCTACTGTGCCATGAAACAATGAAATTCTAATTTTTCTGGTGCATGTTTTCTAAGGAAGATGCAGATTCTGGAGTTGGAGGAAATGCGAAGATATGTATATGAACACTATAGGATTTATTATGATTGGACCAAGAATTCCCATAACAATCTTATACTTCATCGTTAGATCCACATTGGAAAAAAGTTCCTCCTTTAAAATTCAAGGCTAAAGTTGCATACAGGTATGATTTGTTCCCACTGGTTTGGCCCGTACACTATTATTAAGGTATCTCAATTTGGTTTTGTTCATGTTCAAAATAAAGAACCCTAGAAAACCTTATCTCTCAATGGGCAGCGGCTGGAGCACTTCCACGAAGCCCTTCTAGAGTTCCTGATGGAGGAACTCCATGTTCAAGAAGCAATATATGAGTGAAACACATGAGGTCTTATCCATCCTTCTCACATTCCCAATTATTACAGTGTGGACACTACACATTCAAGGTGTGGGGGGTGAGTAAATTCCTTGGATAGTTAGGAATTTTCATTGTATTTTTTCCTTCTTTTCTTTTTTTCTGTCTTTATAGTATGTTCACTTTTCCCCATCTTTCTTGGTTCATTACTATTTTCATTGTCTTTCTTATTTATTATATTTTTCGCCTTAATTATGGTATTTTTACTTCTCCCCCTTATGGTCACCAAATCATGGAACTTACTGAAAATGCATGTTGAAAATTTTGATTCCATTTCTATTTAACATTTGATAAAAAAACTGCCTTTGTTTTTGGATTGAATATATGTATGAATTTAACATGAGGGAGTGATTTTTAGTGAACTAGTTTTCTATAAATGATATAAATGGTTGTATCACAGTGAATCAATTGAGATGATTGATGCCCCTTGTTTGAGTAGTTTTTGGAAAACGGTGTCACTAATATCTCCAGACATTTTTTTGGGTACAAAACCACAATGTGTGAATATTTCAGACATTGTATAAGTTAATCATATGTTAGGGTAATATTTTTTAGTTTTAAATAATATTTCCATATGTTTGTACTTTATCTGATCTGTTTCATTACAGTACCAGATTGACCTATGTGTGTGTACCTAATGTCCGACAGTTGTACACCCTCAAAATAAATTCGGTTGTGACTTGGGATGGACAAAAACCACTCCTCTTAATTCATTTTATCTTGTTATAATAATTTCAATTAGTGTCGTGAGGAGATCAAAAAATGGTTGAGAGATGAGTGTGATATTTGTTCCAATTGAAACTTCTAAAAAAACAAAAATAATATATGAGGGGAATGATGAAATGTGAAACATATGTGGATATCTAGGTTGGATGATTATGGTTTGAAATATGGTAATGATTAATTGAGAGGGTCTTGAAATATGATTTCAAAGGATGTAGGGAAGGTTCGGTGGAAAAATATGATTTAATGATAAATAATGTTAAAATAACCAATATTTATTGGATATAAAGTGGAAAGAATAGCATGGAATGGTTTTCAAACACACACATGGAGAGTTAGTGGAATTGATGAATTTTTAATTGCTTTCCCAATTTGGTATCATGGATCTCTTTTAATTTCATTATGATATGATTTATGAGACATATTTTTCCTCTTTAACTATGAAGAACTACTTTGTGTGGTTCGTGCATTGATCACATTACATTAATGAATTACAATTTCCTCAAATGTTAAATCTTCTTAATTTTGGTAATATATACATGAATATTTTTTTTGGATATGTGACTTTTCCTAGGAGTGAAAATGTTTAGGTGTGTGGTTGTGATCGCATATCGATTCACTATTCAATTACACCCTTACACCATTGTTTTAAACTAGTTTTGTAATGAAAATTAAAAATATAATAATAAATTGAACATCATTATTTATTCAATTAATTAATGTTTATTACTTTTAAAAATGGAAGCATTACTTGTTTTGATATTTTCATTGAAGGTGGAGGTGATTTGGAGGATTGGAGATCATCTAGAACAAAAAATGGGCCAAATAGCATGGCATCCCATGGACACCTATACACTATTTTGAATATTACGAGAATTATGTGCATCCAAATGGGATGGAACTATGTTATACTCTCACAAACATCATGGGATAAACTCTTATTAAGTAACTAAAGCCAAAAACGTCCATCTGTTGGCCTATCCAAACCATTCTATCCAGGGGATAAAATCTGCCTGAATTCAAAAGTTTGATTTGGGATTTTTACCATATATACCATTACATTTTCCTAATTGATTTTAAATTAGATAGGAGACATTCAAGAGGCTTACCAACAACTCCTATCTTTTGGTCAACTTATTATATAGTTTTTTACTATTCCAAAATCGAGACCCAAGTGGTTTCACAAAAACAGTGTGCCCAAAACCATGTCCCATTTTGGCTATAAAAAGGCACCATGGACACCTCATTTGGGAGTTCAGACAAGGAGTGAAGTGATTCTAATTTGGAGTTCTATAGGATTAAGCTCCTCATTTTTTATGTTAGGTATGAATCTATCCTCATAGGGGGATCGACAAATGAAGAAGGACTTCCCCTCGAGCTTCCTCCTCCACCCGAAATCAAGAAAATCGGTGGGAGTTATTTGTGAGGGAGCTACACACATGTTAAGGGAGTTAGAAATCTTATATTAGATACTATATTATAGTAATTTGGGTTTTAAAACAATTATTTCCATGTATCTTACATACTTTCATATTTAATTTCTTGTTTTTATGTGTCTGAATGAGATGATCTTAATTTATAACCGATTGACCTGAGGTTTTGATTGTGTGAATTGTGTTGTTCCGATTGGGTAACAAAAGAATACATTTCTTACACACTTTATTGAGATTTCAATATTACGTAGAAGGTGTTACACCATTTATAATTTATAGACCTTGATAAAACGATTGATACGTCAAGGATTGGTACTTCATGAAATGAAATAAAGGATTAGGAAATAATTAAAATTCCAAGTAATTTCAACCAAATAACTACCCCAAACATAAATTAATGTCAACGAATTGTGATCTTGAAAGTGTGTAGTGAACTCACTATGAAAACATTTATCTCATATTTCTCAAAAACCATTTCGAATCTCAAATTTTAAACATATAATTAAGTAATTTGATCCTAAAAATATTTTCAAAACCATCATATATTTTAGTACTTCTTGGTAAAAACAAACACTCTAACCCCCCCAATGATACTTGAGAGATGACCTAGGGTCTTCCCTAGATAATTAATCAACCATAAAAACAAAATAAATTAAATGTGTCAGGATAGCATGGCCAATCCTCCTGAATTATATCATTTTGGAGATAACCAATTATATGATCCATCCAAGAAAGGGTGATATAATTTAATAATAATTTGGGGTGGAGTTGACTAGATTTATTTCATCCATATCACAAATGATGATCTATGAGAGTAAAATTTAGGGAATGATATTTATGATTTGTTCCTATAGATCTTCTTCCAAAAAGAGTGTTGTTGCATTATCCAACACTTTAACATCAGAATTTTGTGATCATGGAACATGATGAGATTTTTGTTCAAAATTGAACTCATTTATTAGTCCCTTGATTTATCCAATGAGGGGGACTAATTCTTCCTTTTTGGACGGAATCTTCACTATTTCTCTTATTTATCACCTGATCTGAATCACCTTTGATAGTACGGTAACCTATTTAGAGTTATAGGTCTAGTTCCAATCTAATGATGAGGCATTGATATTCGAACTTATAAAATCCTTAATACAACATCATTGAGCTTCAGGGTTTCTAGTATTTTATGGACAATACTTTGGGAGGGGATACCAAAATACACATCATGTGTCCGGGGAGATTCATGTACACAAAAAACACCCTCTTCTAGAACCCTATTTTCAATTGATTAACTTTATTGTGGAAGAATGTTCTATGTGGAAATAAACTAGCTCATATCATTTCATTAACTTCTGTGACACAATCTAAATGTCATATATTTGTAGAATGACTTCCCATCAGACTAGATTCTTAGTTAACATGGCGAAACAAAACTTATACATGAAAAGATAAATATAAAAGTCTATGTAGAATTCTTAGTGATAAATGTAATGCCTTAAATTTTTTACCAAAAATATTAATGTGTTGTTGTTTTTCTAAACAAGACAATATATGGTTTCCATTCCTAGAATTGTTCTGTTGAGGATGTATTGATAATTCTCAGTCCCCACAACAATTTTATTTGCAAGGAGAGATGTAAAACCCCATGGTTTTGAAAATAAATATTGATTGCATTAAACATTTAGTACCATAAAAAACACATTTTATAATCTAGCCTTTAAAGACAAACTTTCATTTACTATGTCTTGAATTTTATAACACGGTCATATATAATTGTGATCAGTAAGTCATTTGGAGTCTGATAAGACAGGCATAATTTTTAGTGAAGACTAACATACACATATGAATAGTAAAATTCCCTTATGAATATTAATGAATGGTAAAATGTATAAATAAAGTTAAACTTAATCCATTAATGAATATGTATAATTTAGATATCATAAATGTGAAAAAAGTAGCGTGGTGTATGTTTTGGAATTTTTTTATATCATAAATGTTTTATTTAGATTTATCTGATTAATTTAAAATATGAAAACGGAGATTTATTTTCATAAATTGTAATCATAAATTGTCACTAAATTGTATTATGGTTATATGATAATTTTATTGGACACTGATTACTTTCTCAATGTGTTATAAAATGAGTTATAGTTTTTAAGATATTTTTTAAGAATAAATTATGATTTCATTTAAATATAAAATTAATATTATTTATAATATTATTTTCAAAAATGGATTTTATTTATTAATTCTACACATCAAAAAATGTAAATGTTGAATTTTTGGCAATTTTTAAAAATATATGAATTTTGGGTGAATAGTAAAATATGACAATTTATGATAAATTCTAAATAAATGATTTATTCTGTCATAATTGATGTACGTATGAGGTAATTCCACTAGGTTAGAAATAATATGCACTTATTACTATTTTGTGTCACATGAAACAACACTATTGATTGTCTTGAAGGAATTAATAAAATAATTAAAAAATATTCAAAATTCACTCATATTCTCCAATATACACTCTCTCACTTCCCCTTCTCTTCACTCATCTAAATACTTGTTACATGTATATTCTCTACCCAAATAACCTTACTTATTCTCTAACCAAGTCTATGAGCTCTTCTTCTTTCCAGAAGTTTGAAAGCCCTTTCCTTAAGGAGGTTCTGAAGGAGGTTATTAGAAGTGAGAAATCATCTATCTTTTTCATTTAGTTTCATTTGAATTTAACTTATTTTATAATTCCTTCATAACAAAATATATAAAAATGACCATGATTAATCCATTAAAATATATTTATATATGGTAATTATATAATGTTAGTTCAAGAACCATCATCAATATCTTTCTTAACTCTTTTTTATTTTATAAATGAAATCGTCACCCATGAGGTTCCAATTTACAACCTCCATGGACGACGAAGTTTCATTCTTCAATTTATCCTTATTTACTGGTCATGAAACCATTTTTATGTTTGGAACATACTATAATATATTTATTATAACCTACTTAATATTTTGGAACCAGTATATGTACATAATATTAATTCATATGACCAAACTAGTTCCTAATATTCAAAATACCGCTAAAATAATCTATGTGATTGCCATTAATATTTCATCTAACGATTCATCCTCATGACACATAAACAAATGATATAAATTACCATTAACACATATTTATATTCATAAATAATATGTAAATTCTTTTCTTGGGATTTACAGCCATTCCACATATACACCATTACATAAGAATGAGTGAACCAATTATGAAAATAAAGAAAAGAAAACACTCCAGAACCACATACTTTAATATTATAACTTATCAATAAGTACATTCATAAACTAAAAAAATTATGATAATATAAGTAAATTTCTAGTAAATTCTTATTTAAGTTATTAATATGTCTAATTTCATATTCCAGTACCTTATGTTAAAGAATAGAAAACAATCAGACAAAAGGTAAGGGTTTTTTCACCCGTACCTCCATTTTCATTCAGGTTACTTTTATTGTCTAATTACATCAATATAATTCTTATATATTGTTTTTAACTCCTCATAAATTCTGTGTGTGTTCTATATATGTTTAACAACCATAATCCATCCTTATTTTATGGGGAGTTTCATGTTTTAAAAGGAACAATCAACACTTTTTTCGAAATGCTAGCCTCATTCAGATGAATTTCTCTAATTTTTACTTAATTTCAAGGGAACTCAATAATAGGATTTTAATAACCATTATAATTAAAAAATCAGTAATTTTATTATTAAAATAACATCTTTCGTTTTTTCAGTTTTTATACAATAACTATTCCAAAAAACCTCTCATTTTCAAAATAAATGAGTATTTGTCTTGTGAATTACCTAATGATTTTATAAGATTATTTTTGTTTGTTTCTACACTCATGTTTGTTCCTATTTATTATTGAGATTAATAATTTATGATTTCATCTACCAAATTTAATTGGATGTTTTATGTCTTGTTTTCTTATGTATGTTCTATCCTAAGACAATTCACAAAATTTACTCTCAATGATCAGTGTT
The DNA here is from genome assembly GCA_963277665.1 of Viscum album. Taxonomy (NCBI): domain Eukaryota; kingdom Viridiplantae; phylum Streptophyta; class Magnoliopsida; order Santalales; family Viscaceae; genus Viscum; species Viscum album. The sequence continues at coordinate 1,848,611,285 of OY728158.1, read as the reverse complement.
TAAGCTTAAAGTTCGGGTAAAGTTTTTTACATTTCATATGTGAGTTTCAATTTGAATGTATATGTTTTTTATGTGAATTATATATCAAATGTGAAACGAATTTGACTTATTATTTGATGGATTTGGCCCGCTATATCCCCTTGATACATCAGTAGGTCTCATGAGACAAATAGATATAGACTTGGCCGATGCCTTACCCATTTTGAGATATGGTTTTGGCCGAGTCCATATTCATTTTTAGACGTCTTGGTCAAGGCCTTGAAAATATGTTGTAGAATATATGAAATATGAAATTAACTCTTTATGAAGTAATAAATTTATAGTTCATGTGCTAATTCGACGATTATAATACCCATGATTATGTTCTATTACGTAAATATTTACTCAACAAAATATCCTACTATATTTTGTTCAGTTTTAATATTTTTTAATGGAATGTGTTTTCAATTATTATCCATGCCTAATAATTATGTTTATGTTATCTTCTACCGTATTACTTACTCTTACTAATTTTTTGATCTCACCCCTTTTTTATGTTTCATTTTTCCAAGATATGAAGAAGTTATGTGTGACATAAAGGCATAATATAAGAGGTATGGATAATTCAAAGGGAATAATTTAGTGTTGTTTGTCATTCCATGTTGTGATATGGAAATTATATTTGTATCATGTTTCAAAATCTACTAAACTATTTGTTCTTTCAGGATACGAATTTCTTGTAATCATTCCAATTAAATTTAATAAGGCAGCAGCTCCAGGAAACATGGGTTGGGCCATTATAGTAGGTATCAGGGGAAATTTAGTAGACAACTTGAAAATATTATTTAGAAAACATGTATTAGGGAAAAGGTCCCTAAGATAGTATTTGATGATAAACATACAAGAACATCCTAGTATTTTTGTAAGGAATAGACTATGTGGATTTTTCAAGAAAATAAATCCCTTTCTGGATACCTCAAGTGGATGTGGTTCTAGCACAGATGTACCTAGGAGTGAAAAATTAGACAAGGTGTCCTGGGTTTGACCAAAGGTATCGTAGTACATGAAAATGTGGCTTAATGTGTACCTTATTTGACAATTCCAGGGGATATGCTTAAGATAATTGATATTTTCATTACAGGGAATTATGAGGGATTTAAATGTGAATTTTTCCTCAAAGAAACCATTTTTTTGGTTATGAGGTTAGTCATGCCTAGGTTTTCAATTTATGTTAAGTATATTGCTATGTTATGATTGTACATTATGATTAATAACCTAGTCTAGTGTATTCCATTATCTAGAAAAGGCATATAATGGAATAAATGGAATCCGTATAATCATGTGTATCCCAGGAAGGGATTTCCCTATGACACAAGATAATGATGATGGACTTGGTACTGGGACTGGTGCAGAGCAATTTATAACTATACTGGGACAACTTACTCATGTTTTGAACAATAACCTTACCCATATGGAGCATTTGGATCCACTATGTAGAGGAGATTTGTTAGATCTATTTATTCAGAAACAACCTTCGTCTTTTAATGGGACTACTAACCCATTAATAACTGACTAGTGGATAAGTTCCCTAGAGAATATATTTTTCTCTTTGGGATGTAATAAAAGAGAGACGGTCTCCATGTAGTTTATCTTTTATCAGAAGAAGCGGATAAGTGGTGGTCGTTAATCCAAAATACATAGGAGGAAGAAAATATAGAATAAATGGAAAGGAGGGACATTAATGAAATATTCCTAGGTATGTACTTTTCCCATGAACAAAGAATGAATATTGAAATACAAATTCTAAATTTGAGGCAAAAGGAATATGATAATGTTCCAAAGTATGAATCCAACATCATAATTATATTAAGGCATGATGTGGACAACATACATTATCCAAGGATAAAAATTTATCGATTATTTTATGGCCTAAATCCATTCCTCTGGTGGGCACTAATCTCCCAAAGTTTCTCATCATATGAAGATATAGTTTCATGTGTTATCAAGAATAAAAAATAATTTTCCGAGCCTTATGAAATTAAGGGAAAGAAAGAGAAGAAGTGGGTTTCTAAAAAATCTGGAAAAGGATGTAAGGAAGTGGGAAATATGGTAAGAGTTTAATTCCCACCCTCTAATATTTGTTGAAGGAAACACCCTAGTAAATGCATAAATGGAAAAAGAGTATGATAAAAATGTGGATAGAAAGGCCATAATTCTGGTGATTTTAAGGGGAATAATGAATCCATTAATGTTCAATGATATAATTTTCGGGATATGTGACACTATGATAATGATTTTCCCAAGCATCAAAAAAATATGCAAGAGAAAAGGCTAAGGGTGAAGGGAAAAACTTATATGATCACAACCTATTATATTTAAGTTCATAATGACGTGGCATTAGGTACTTTAATCATTTAATCAATTCATAGAAAATTACTTATTTATTATGGATCATCACATTCTTTAATATCATTACACTTTTCCAAGAAAATTAGATATTTCCAATTTGATTTATTTAGGTAGTTGTTAGTTAAAACTCCCAAGTGAAGTTTCAGTGCAACAAAGTTATTTTAGGTATTCCCATATATGGGATATAAACATGCATTATCTATTGATTTTATTGTAATACCCATGATTTACTTTGATATAATTCGTGGAATGGATTTTATTTCATACCATGATATGCAAATTTATCTTAACAAGAAGGAGGTTACAATTTTTGAGGATGATGTGGAATCCCATATCTTTAGGGTAGACATATCACCATCTGATTCTCATCTAGATCCACCCCACTATCTCATCTGAATTCAATTATTGGGGAGGAAGGGGATTGAATAACTATGAGTAATGGGAATAATGTTAAAATAGAGAATGTAGCTTTTTTGAAATAATATTTTGACATCTTTCCATAGGATTTACCAAGAAATCATATAGAGGGTGAAATTGAGTTTTTCATTGACTTAATTCCTGGTTCAAGAACCATATAGAAGTGCCCTTATTGGATTCTCACAATGGAGTTAGTGTAATAGAAGAAACAACAGGTGGAAATGAGTCATAAAGGGTTTAGTTACACTAGTGTTTCTCCATGGGGATCCCATATTCTATTCATTAATAAAAATGATGGGTCTCTGAGGATGTGTATTGGATAAAGAGAGATCAACGGTTTTGAAATAAAGAACAAGTATCCCCTGCCTCGTATTGATTATTTATTTGATCAAATTCATGGATCCATATATTCTTTGAAGAATTGATATTCAATTAGGATATGATCAGTTTCTTATGAAGAAAGAAGACATTCCAGAAACAACATTTCGAACCAGGTATGGGAATTAATAGTTTACAATAATGACTTTTGGACTGACAATAGCAACCTCTGTTTTCATAGATCTAATGAATAAAGTATACAAGGAATATCTAGATGACTTTGTGGTGGTATTTACTGATTCTATATTTGTATACTTCAAAATAAATGAAGATAATGAAAATCATGTGTGCACTATTTTTAATAATCTTAAATGAAATGAATTATATGGGATGTTTAGAAAGTGTGATTTTTTTCTTCAATAAATTTCTTATCTATTCCAAATTGTATCTAAATACAGTATATATGTTGATACTACAAATAAAAAGGTTTTTAAAGAATGTCATACCCAACGAACATAATCGAGTTGCATAGTTTTATTGGTATTGTAGGTTATTAAAGGTGGTTCGTTCAGATCATCGCCTGTTTAGCCAACCCAATGAAAAAGAATACATGTAAAGGGGTTATGATAATGTGGAAAAAAGAATGTGATTAATGTTTTCAAGAGTTGAAGATGAGATTATTGAATTCTCCAATCCTAACCCTACCATCGATAAATGATGGGGTTGTGATTTATAGTGATTAATCAATGATAAGAAATTGTTGTTCCCTAATGGAGAATTATAGATTTATTGCCTATTCAAAAATTTAGTTAAAAATTCTTGAACAAAACATTCCCAGAATTGATCTTGAGTTAGTAGCGGTAATATTTTCTCTGAAGATATGGAGACTTTATCTATATAGACAAAAATCTGTGATATTTATTAATCATAAGAGTCTGATGTAGATCTTCTCACAGAGAAAAATCTATATGATACAATAATGATGGATCAAAATACTCAAGGATTATGATTATACAATACATTAACACCCAGAAAATGAAAACTATATAGGAGATGAATTGAGCAGAAAGGATCATGGAGTTCTCAAAAAATTAGGATTTACAAGGATCCACTATAAATGGAATTGGTGGGGATGGATTTAGGAAATATCAAAGAAGTTGAAACATCACTACTTTTCTCACTTGGTTCCATAACCATATTTATTAAAAAGGATTAAATGTTCTCCTCTTGAATATAAGTACCTTTAAAAGAAAAATAATTCTATGAAATAGGGGAAGTTGGCTGACTTCATATATGAATATGGAATTCTAAAATTTGGGAAGATATTTTTATACCCAAGCTAAAAAGGGAGTTTTTGGATAATTCCCATCGTTTCAATTTCTCTATTAATCTAGGTAGGACTAAGATGTATTACGATATGAAGGAACATTTCTTGTGGGATAAAATGATAAGGGAAATTGTGGATTATCTATCAGGATGTTTAGACTGTCAAAAAATAAAGGCTGGAAGGCAACATAAAAAATGATTCATGAAACCTATACCTATTCCTACATGGAAATTGGATAAAATAACATTAGATATTGTCTGAACTCCCAAATGAGGTGTCCATGGTGCCTTTTTATAGCCAAAATGGGACATGGTTTTGGGCACACTGTTTTTGTGAAACCACTTGGGTCTCGATTTTGGAATAGTAAAAAACCATATAATAAGTTGACCAAAAGATAGGAGTTGTTGGTAAGCCTCTTGAATGTCTCCTATCTAATTTAAAATCAATTAGGAAAATGTAATGGTATATATGGTAAAAATCCCAAATCAAACTTTTGAATTCAGGCAGATTTTATCCCCTGGATAGAATGGTTTGGATAGGCCAACAGATGGACGTTTTTGGCTTTAGTTACTTAATAAGAGTTTATCCCATGATGTTTGTGAGAGTATAACATAGTTCCATCCCATTTGGATGCACATAATTCTCGTAATATTCAAAATAGTGTATAGGTGTCCATGGGATGCCATGCTATTTGGCCCATTTTTTGTTCTAGATGATTAACCAAATATCCATGGAGGAATTATGAAATATGGGTAATTGTGGATCAACATCATCATCATATCTTCAGGATCCCATGTTGCATCATTGGTTTTATGTTTTCTCCGAAGTCTCTTTAGAAGAAGAGTCATATGATTCCTCAAAAGTTGTTCTTTAGTGTCCAGAATCTAGATAGGCTCTTCATAGTAAGATATATCAGGTTCAAATTCTATACCATCAAGTGTGAGGACATGTGTTGGGTCTGGCATGTACTTTCTCTACAATGACACATGGAACACATTGTGTACTTTGGATAGGCTAGCTAGAAAAGAAAAATGATATGAAATAACTCCAATTCTGTCCCAAATTTCAAAAGGCCCAAGGATCCTAGTGCTCAATTTCCCTTTCTTCCCAAATATTATAACACCCATCCATGGATATACATTCAAGAAAATATGATCACCCAAGAGCGATTCAAGGGAATTTATCAAATTATTACCTAATTTTGTGGGAACTCTATAAACTACTTTCAGAAACCATTATATTTATAAAATCACTCATTTTATTATGAAAATACTATTCCCTTTAATTGGATGTTTTATAACTACATTTTTTAAGGATGTGAAATTGTAAAACCATTCAAAAAATTTACTATGAATGATTAGTGTTTAAGATTATTGATCGGGGAAAGTTATTCACATTTCATACTGTGAATTTCAATATGAATGTATATGTAGATTATGTGTATTCAAAATCACATGAGTAAGGAATTTGACATATAATTTTATGGGAGTGTCCCGCTATAGCCCCTCGATACAATGGAGGGTTTCATGGGACAAATAGACGTGGACTTGGTCGAGGCCTTTCCCATTTTGAGATATTGTTTTGGCCAAGGTGTTAGTCATTTTTAGACGTCTTGGCCGAGGCATTGAAAATATGTTTGAGAATGTATGACATATGCACTTCTCTCTTTATGATGCTAGAAATTTGTAGTTCTTGTGGTTGTTTGAAGAGTATAATACCCATTATTATGTCCTATTATGACAATATTTACTCATATCATATTCCTGTTATATTTTGTTCAATTTTATTATTTTTCAAAGGAATGTGTTTTCAATTATTTACCATTCCTAATGATTATGTTTATGTTATCTTCCACAATATTACATACTCATACTATGATTTTGAGCTCACCCCTTTCTTATGTTTTATTTTCCCAGGATATGATGAAGTAAGTTATGAATGAACAACAGGAATAATCTGTGACGTATGGTTATTTCAATTGGAATAATTTAGTGTAGTTTTTTATTTCATGATGTAATAAGGAAATTATATATTTATCTTGTTTTAAAATCTACTAAAATATTAGTTCCATTAGGATACGACTTTCTTGTAATAATTATAATGTAATGTAATAAGGCACTGGCTCCGGGAAACCTGGATTGGGTCTTTACTGTGGGTATCATAGGATGCTTATTTGACCACTTGAAAATATGATGTAGAAAACATAGATTAAGAAATAAATAACTAAGATAGTATTTGAGGATAAAAAAACAAGATCATCGCAGTATTTTGGTAAGGAATATACTATGTGGATATTTCGTGAAAATAAATCCATGTCTGGATAAGAAAAGTGGATGTGGGTCTGGCATAGATGTACCTAGGACTTAAAAATTAGACAAGGAGTTTTGGTCTTGACCCGAGGTATCCTGGAACATGACAATGTTCCTTAATGCGCACTGGGTTTGAAAATATCTTGGTATATTCTTAGGATAATTTATATTTTTATTATAGGGAATTATGATGGATTTAGTTGAAAATGTCTCATCAATGAAACCATTTATGTGGTTATGAGTTTAGTCATTCATAGGATTTCAATTTATGATAAGTATTTCTCCATGTTATGATTATTAATTATGATTAATAACATAATCTAATGTATTCCATTATCTTGAAATGGCACATAGTTGATGAAATGGAATACCAATGAACATGTGTATCCCATGTCGGGATTTCCCTATGACACCAGATAATGATGTGGGGTTTGGTACTTCGAATGGTGCAGAGTAGCTTATAAATATTTTAGGGCAACTTACTCATGTTGTGAATAATAAATTTACCCATATGAAGCATTTGGATCCACCATGTGGAGGATATTTTTAAATTGTATTTATGAAAATACAACCTCCATCATTAAATGGAACTACAAATGCATTTGTAGATGAGAATCATGTATGTTTTCTAGAGAAGAAATTTTGTCACTTTGGGAAGTAACAAAAGGGAGAAGGCCTCCATGCAATATATCTTTTATCAAGAGATTCTGAAATGTTTTGGTTGTTAAAAAAAACAAAAAATAGGAGTATGAGAGAAAATAGATGGAAAGGGGGGACATTATGGAAATATTCCTAGTGAAGTACTTTCCTCATGAACAAAGAAAAATATGGAAATACAGATTCTAAATTTGAGGAAAAAGGAATATGAGAATGTATCAAAGTATGAAGCCAACTTTAAAAGGATATCAAGGCATGAAGTGGACTACATATATTATCCAAGGAGAAATATTTATCAATTATTTTATGGCCTAAAGCCATTCTTCTGGTGGGCACTAGTCTCTCAAAGTTTCTCATCATATGAAGAAATAGATACATGTGCTATCAAGATTGAAAAACTATTTTCTGTGTCTTATGAATTTCAAGGAAATAAAAAGAAGAATAGGGTTGCTAAAAACTCTGGAAAATGAAGTAAGGAGATGGGAAAGAAGGTAATAGTTGAATATTTACTCTCTGGTTTTTCTGAAAGGAAACACATAGGTACTTGCTTAAATGGAAAAGGAATATGACACAGATGTGGATAGAAAAGACATCATTCTGCTGATTTTAATGCGAATAAAGAATCCATTAATTCTAAATGATATAATTTTTGGGAGAAAGGACACAATGATTATGATTTTCCAAAGCATCAAAGAAATATGCAATAGCAAATTCCAAGGGAGAAGGGACAAAATTAAGTGATCAAAACCGCTCATATTGAAGTTCATAATGAGGTGGTGGTAGGTACTTTAATAATTTACTCAAATATCATAAAAATGTTTATTTGATATTGGATCCTTGCATTATTTCATATAATTACCGTTTTCCAATAAAATTAGATTTTTCCAATTTGATTTAATAACAAAATTTTTAGTTACAACTCCTAAGGAAAGTATCATTGCAACAAAGTTATGATAGGTAGACCCATATATTACATATAAACATGCTTTATCTATTGATTTTATTTTCATATCCATGATTTAATTTTATATAATCCTTAGTATGGATTGTATTTCATACTATGATGCAAAATTATATTGTAAGAAGAAGGAGGTTACAATTTTTGAGGATTATGTGAAATCCCATATCTTTAGGGTTGAAATATCACCATCTAATTCACATTTAGATCCACCCACCTTAGCTCATCTAAATTCAATTATTTGGGAGGAAGGGAATGCAATAACTATGAGTAATGGGATGAATGTTAAAAGAGAGGATGTACCTATTGTAAAATAATATATTGACATCATTCAGTAGGATTTTCCTAGACATCCTTCAGAGGGTGAAATTTTGTTTTTTATTGACTTTAATCATTGTTTAAGGACTATATTGAAGACCCCTTATAGGATTTCCACTGTGGAGTTATTGTAACTAAAGAAAAAATCAGTAGAAATGAGTGATAAAGGGTTTAGATACCCCAGTGTTACTCTATAGGGGTCATATGTTCTATTCATTAATAAAAATGATGGGTCTATGGGGATGCGTATTGAATAAAGATAGATCAATGGTATTAAAATAAAGAACAAGTATCTCCTAACTCACATTGATAATTTATTTGATCAAATTCATGGTGACCTATATTCTTTAAAGAATTTATTTTTGTTTATGAGATAATCAGTTTATCATAGGGAGAGAATACATTTCAAAAAAATCATTTTGAACCAGTTATGGGCATTATGAGTTTAGAGTAATGCCTTTTGGACTGACTAATGCACCCTCTGTTTTCAAGGATCTAATGAATAAAGTTTTCAAGGAATTTATTGATGACTTTGCGATGGTATTTATTGATTATATATTGGTATAATTAAAAATCAATGAAGATCATGAAAATCACTTGTGCACTATTTTGAATACTCTTAGAAGAAATGAATTATATGGAAGTTTAGCAAGAGTGAATTTAGTCTTCAATCAGTATCCTCTCCTGGCCAAATTGTATCTAAATATGGAATATCTGTTGATCCTACAAAGAAAATGGTTTTGAAATAATGACATACTTCAACCAATATAACTGAGGTGTGTTGTTTTATTGGTTTACCATGTTATTATAGGTGGTTCGTTCAGATCTTTTCCATTTTAGCCAACCAAATGACAAAGCATACATGTAAAGTGGTAAAGTTCATGTGGAAAAAATAACGTGATGAATGTTTTAAATAGTTTAAGTTGATATTAGTGAATGCTCCAATCCTAACCCTACAATCAGGGAATGATGGGGTTGTGATCTATATATATTAATCAAATATTGGACATTGTTTTTCCCTTATGGTGGAAGATAAATTTATTGCCTATGCATCAATGTAGTTAAAAATTCTTGAAAAAAAACTTCCCCAAAAATGATTTGGAGTTAGTATCGGTAATCTTTTCTCTGAGGATATGGAAAAATTATCTATATAGAGAAAAATGTGTGATATATATTGATCTTAAGAGTATGAAGTAAATCTTCTCACAGAGAGAAATAAAAAATATACTACAATGATGGATCTAAATTCTCAAGGATTATGATTGTACTATACCTTACCACCTAGAAAAGGAAAACAAGGTAGAAGATGCATTGAGAATAAAGGATCATGGGGTTCTCAAAAAATAAGAATTTAGAAGTATCATCTGTAAATGGAACTGGTGGGTATGTATATTGTAATTATCAAACAAGGTGAAACATCACTACTTTTTTTCTCATGGATTCTAAACCATATTTATTAGAAAGGATTAAATGTTCTTATCCTGAAGATGAGGACATGCAAAAGAAAAATAATGTTGTCAAAAAGGGAACATTGGGTGACTTCATAGGTGAATAAGGAATTCTAAAATTTGGGAATAGATTTCTGTTCCAGCTATACTCAAGCTAAATAGGGAGTTATTGGATGATTCTCATTGTTCGAATATCTCTATAAATCCAGGTCGAACTATAATGTATATAGATATGAAGGAACATTTTTGGTGGGATAACATGAATATGGAAATTGAGGGTTATGTATTAAGATATTTAATCTATCGAAAAATGAAGGTCGGAAGGCAACCACGAAAATGATTCATCAATCCCTACTTATTCCTACATAGAAATGGGATAAAATCACCCTAGATTTTGTCACTAGATTTACCAAAACTCCATGAATTAATGATGAGATATGGGTAATTGTGGATCAACTTGGAAAATATGAACATTTCCTCAATATAATAGAGGATTTTCCACTAGAGAGCTTAAAAATATCTTTCAAAACTATTTTCGAAATTCAAGAGCTATTCCAGGTAATTTATGGAATTATTACCTAATTTCATGGGAACTCCATAATATTCTTTCATAAATCATTATATTTATATAATCACTCATAAAATGGATTAAAAATCGAAACTTCAACCATGAATTTATCTATATAATTTGACATCTAAAATTTGAAAAAAATCATAGTGTAAGTATTGGCATTTTTTATATCATAAATAAATTAATTACAGTTATCTGATTAATTTAAATTTGTAAAATAGAAAATTATTTTCATAAAATTTAATCATAAATATTTAATTTTTTTTATTATGGTTATATGATAATTTTATGGGACACTGATTACATTGTCAATGTGTTATAAAATGATTTATATTTTTAAAGTTATTTTTTTAGAATAAACTATGATTTTATTTAAAAATTAATTTAAAATTATTTATAAAATTATTTTCAAAAATGGATTTCATTATTTAATTCTACACATCGAAAAATTGTAAGGATGAATTTTTGGGATTTTTCTAAAATACATGAATTTTGGGTGAATAGTAAAATACAATAATTTACGATAAATATTAAATAGATGACTTATTGGTTCATAATAGATGTATGGATGATGTAATCCCACTAGGTTTGAACATAGAATCACTTATTACTATTTGGGGTCACATGAAAAAACACTATTGGTTTTCTTGGTAGAATTAATAAAATAATTTAAAATATATTCAACATTCACTCCACTTCTCCACTGTAAAACCCCCTCACATCCCCTCCTCTTCACTCCTCTCAAGAATTTTCACATGTATATTCTCTATCAAAATACCTTTCCATATTCACTACACACGTCAAAGAGGTCTTCTTCTTTCCAAAATACCGATACCCCTTCCCTTAAAGAGGATCTAATGGAGGTTATTACAAGTGATAAATCATATTTCTTTTTCATTTATTTTCATTTCAATGTATCTTATTTTCTTATTCCCTCCTAACCTAAAATGTCCAAATGACCATGATTACTCAATTATCATCTATATATGGTAATTATATCATGTTAATGGATGAACCATCATCAATATCCTTACTCCCTCTTTTTTATATTATAAACTAAATCATCGTCTCTGAGGTTCCAATTTACAACATTCGTGGATGACAAAGTTGTGTTCTAAAATTTCTCATTATTTACTGGTCATGAAACCATTTTTATGGTTTAAACATACTGTAATATATGTATTATAACCTACTTAATATTTATTAACCAATATATGTACATAATATTAAATCATGTGACCAAACAAGTTCCGAATAATGATAATACCGCTAAAATAATCTAAGTGATTGTCATTAATATTTCATCTAATGATTCAGCATCGTGACACATAAACAAATGATATAAATGATTATTTACACCTATGTATTTTCAAAAATAATATTTAAATTCTTTCCTAGAGATTTACATCCATTCCACATGAACTCCATTACATAAGAACAAGTGAACCAAGTTTGAAAATCAAGAAAACAAACACTCTAGAACCACATACTTCACTATTATAATTTATAAATAAGGACATAAATGAAATAAAAAAATGATAATATAAATACCTGCCTAATAGGTTCTTAATTATGTTATTAGTAAGTCTAATTTCATATTCCATGACCATAAGTTCAAGAGCGGAATACAGTCAGACTAATGGTATGGGTTTCTCCACCCGTACCTCCATTCTTATTCATGTTACTTTTATTGTCTAATTTCCTAAATAAAATAATTATTTATTTTTATTTACTCCTCATAAATTCGGTATGAGTGTTCTGTATATGTTTACTAACCAGAATCCTTCCTTATTTTATGGGGAGTTGCATGTTTTAAAAGGAACATTCAACAATATTTCCGAAATACGAGCCCAATTCATAGAAATTTATCAAATTCTTACATAATTATAATTGAAATATTTAAAATGATTTTAGAAACCATTAAATTTATAAAATAACTAATTTTATTATTAAAATAACATCTTACTTTATTTCTTTTTTAATACAAATATTATTCCAAATGAACTTTTCTTTTCAAAATAAAAGATTATTTATCTCATGAATTACATAATGATTTTGAAAGAGTAGTTTTTTATGTTTCAATACTCTTTTTGATTCTTATATATTATTGGGATAAATAATTTATTATTTCATCTACCATGTATAATTGTCTGTTTTAGGAATATTTTTATTGTGGATGAGCTATCCTAAAATCATTCACCAAATTTACTCAGAATTATTAGTGTTTAAGCTTAATGTTCAGGGAAATTTATTTACATTTCATATGTGAGCTTAAATATGAATGTATATGTTGTTTATGTGTATTACCAATCCCATGAGGAAGGCATTGGACTTACTATTTGATGGGCGTGTCCTACAATAGCACCTCGATACATCAGTAGGTCTCATGAGATAAATAGACATGGACTTGGCCAAGGCGTTTCCCATTTTGAGATATAGTTTTGGCCGAGGCCTTAGTAATTCGTAGAAATACTGGTTGAGGCCTAGGAAATATGTTTTAGAATATACGATATATACACTTACCTCTTTATGAATCTATAAATTGATAGTTCATGTAGTTATTCGATGAGTATAATACCCTTGATTATGTTTTATTACTACAATATTTACTCAGCTCATATTCCTACTACATTTTGTTGATTTTTTTTATTTTTAAATGAATCTGTTTTCAATTATGAACATTTATTAATGATTATGTTAATGTTTTATTCACTATATTACTTAGTCTTACAGATATTTTGAGCTCACCACTTTTATATGTCTAATTTTCCCACGATATGAAGAAGTAAGTCCTGAGTGAATTACATGCATAATCTAGGAGGCATGGATGTTTCAAATGGAATAATTTAGTGTTGTTTTCATTTCATGGTTTAATGAGGAAATTATATATGTATCTTGTTTCAAAATGAAGTAAAATATTAGTTCCTTCGGGATACGACATTATTGTAAACATTCCAATGTAATGAAATAAAGCACCAGCTCCGGGAAACTTGGGTCGGGTCTTTACAATTGGTATCAGAGGTAGTTTAGAAGACAACTAAAAACTAGATTTAGAATGCATAGATTAGTGAACAAATCTCTCAGATGATATTTTAGGATAAACATACAAGAAGATCCTAGTATTTTTCTAAGGAATAGACTCTATGGATCTTTCATGAAAATAAATCAATGTCTGGATACCTCAAGTAGACGTGGTTCTGGCACATATGTTCCTAGGACTGAAAACTCAGACCAAGAGTTTTGGGATTTACCCAAGGTGTCATGCTACCTGAAAATGGGCCTTATTACGTACCTAGATTGAATATATCAGGGGATATTCTTAGGATAAGATATATTTTCTTCACAGGGCATTATGATGGATCTAAGTGTAAATTTGTCCTCAAGGAAACCATTTTTTTGTTTATGAGGTTAGTCATGCATAGGATTTCAATTTATGATAAGTATTATTTTCTATTTTATGAATATACATTATGATTAATAACCTAATATAGTGTATTCCATTATCCAAAAATGTCTCATAGTTAAAGAAATGGAAAATGCAGGATCATGTGTATCTCATGTAGCGATTTCCCTATGGCGTAATATAATGATGATGGATTCAGTACTACGACTACTACAAAGTAGCTTATAACTATACTTGTACAACATACTTCCGTTATGAACAATAAATATACCCATTCAAAGCATTTGGATCCACCATGTGGAGGATATTTGTTTGATATATTTATGCAAATACAAAAGACATAATTAAATTGTACTACAAACCAATTTGTAGCTGAGCGATGGGTAAGTTCCCTAGAGATGATATTTGTGACTTTGGGATGTAATGAAAGAGAGGTCTCCATGCGGTTTATCTTCTATCCAGAGATGCGGTTATGTGGTGGTCATTAATTCAATAAACAAAGTAGGTGGAAGAGATAGAATAGATAGAAAGTAAGGAATTTAAGGAAATATTCCTAGGGAAGTACAGTCCTCGTGAATGGAGAACAAATATGGAAATACAATTTCTAAATTTTAGGCAAAAGGATGACGATAATTTTTCAAAGTATGAAGCCAACTTCAGAAGGATATAAATGCATGTTGTGGACTACATACATTATCTAAGGAGAAACATTTATCGATTATTTAATGGCCTAAATCTATTCCTCCGATGGGAACTAGTCTCCCAATGTTTCTCATCATATGAAGATATAGTTTCATGTTCTATCAAGAATGATAAATAATTTTTCAAATCTTATGTATTTAAGGTAATGAAAGAGAAGAAGAGGGTCACTGAAAACTCTAGAAAAGTATGTAAGGAGATGGGAATGATGGTAAGAGTTGAATTTCCACCCTTGGGTATTTGTGAAAGTAAACACAATGGAACTTCCTTAAATAGAAAGGACTATGATAAAAATGTGGGTAGAAAGTCCATCATTCTTGTGATTTTAATGGGAATAAAAAATCCATTAATGTTCAATGTTATAATTGTCAGAAATGGGAAACTATGCTAATGATTTTCCAAAGTGTCAAAGAAATATGCAACAGAAAAGGCTAAGGGAGAAGGGAAAGACATAAGGGATCACAACCGCTCATAATGATTTTCATAATGATGTTGTGGTTGGTACATTAATAATTTACTCAAAGCTTATAATATGGTTTATTTTATTTGGGATCATCGCCATCTTTCATATCATTACATTTTTCTCGGAAAATTAGATATTTCCCATTAAATTTTACAAAGGGGTTGTTAGTTAAAACTCATAATTGAATATCATTGAAACAATGTTATGTTAGGTATTCCCATATATGGCATATAAACATGATTTATCTGCTGATTTTATTTTCATATCCAAGATTTAATTTGACATATTCCTTGCAATGGATTTTCATTCATACCATAATGTGATGATAAATTGCACAAAGAGGTGAGTTACCATTTTTGATGATCATGTGGAATCCAATATCTTTAGGGTAAAACATTACCATCTGATTCTCATCTACATCAACCCATATTAGCTCTACGAAATTCAATTATTGGGGAATAAGGGTATGAAATAACTATGAGTAATGGGAAGAATGTTAAAATAGAGGATGTTCCTATTGTGAAATTATATGTCAACATATTTCTATAGTACTTAACTAGACATCCTCCAGAGAGTGAAATTGAGGTTTCCTTTGAATTAATTCATCGTCCAAGGACTATATCAAATACCCCTTGTAGGATTCCAACTGTGGAGTTAGTGTATCTGAAGAAAAAAGTGGTGGAAATTAGTGATAAAGGGTTTATTTACCCCAATGTTTCTCTATGGGGGTCCCCTATTCTATTAACTGATAAGGAATATGGTTCTATGTGGATGTGCATTGAATAAAGAGAGATTAATGGTATTGCACTACAGAACTAGTATCCCATACATTGAATTGAAAATTTATTTGATCAAATTCATGGAGCTCAATTTTCATTGAAGAATTTATTTTCGATTAGGATATCATATGTTTCTTGTGAGGAAGTAAGAGATTCCAAAAAAAGAATTTTAAACCAGGTATGGTCCATTGGAGTTTATAGAAATGCCTTTGGGATTGACTAATGCAACCCCTACATTCATGGAGCTAATGAATAAAGTTTTTAAGGAATATATGGAGTAATTTCTGGTGGTATTTATTGATTATATAATGGTATACTCCAAAAGATATGAAGATCCTGAAAATCAATTGTTCATTATTTTGAATACTATTAGTAGAAATGATTTAAATTGGAAGTTTATAAACTGTGAATTTTGCATTCATTCAGTTTCCATTCTAGAAAAAATTATATATAAATATAAAATATCTATTGATCCTATGAAGAAAAAGGCATTGAAAGAACTTTCAACTCCAACAAACATAACTGAGGTGAAAAGTATTATTGGTTTAAAAGGTTATTATAGGAAGTTCATTAAGATCTTTGTTTGTTTATCCAATCCAATGAAAAATCATACACCTAAAGGGGTAATTTTCATGTGGAAAAATTATTGTGATGAATGTTTTGAAGAGTGGAAGATGAGATTACTGAATTCCCCATTCATAACCGTACCATCGGGGAATGATGGGGTTGTGATCTATAGAAATTAATCTAAGATAGGAATTTTTTGTGTCCTTATAGAGATAGATAAATTTATTTTCTATGCATAAATGTAGTTAAAAATTAGTGAACAAAACTATCCCACAAATGATCTTGAGTTAGTAGAAATAATCGTTTCTCTAAAGATATGGAGACATTATCTGTATAGAGAAGAATGTGTGATATATATTGATCATAAGAGTCTGAAGTAGATCTTCTCACCAAAAGAAATCAACATGAGACAACAATGGTGGATCAGAATACTCACGTATTTTTATTGTACAATACATTACCACCCAGGTAAGGAAAACAAGGTAGAAGATGCATTTAGTAGGAAGGATCATGGGGTTCTCAAAAAATTAATATTGACAAGGATACTCTGTACATGGAACCTGTGGGGATAGATATGAGAATTATCGAATAAGGTGAAACATCACTACATTTTCAACTGGTTTCCCAAACAAATTTATTATAATGGATTAAAATTTCTCAACCTGAATATGTGGGCTGCAAAAGAAAAATAGTGCTATGAAAGAGGGGAAGTTAGCTGACTTGATATGTGAATATAGAATTCTAAAATATGGGAAGAAGATTTTTTTTCCAGCTATACGCAAGATAAAAAGGAATTGTTCGATGATTCTCATATCTTGAAATTCTCTATAAATCTGGGTAGCACTAATATGTATAATTATATGAAGGAACATTTCTGGTGGGATAACATGAAGAGGGAAATTGAGGATTATGTATCAGAATGTTTAGTCTCTCAAAAAATGAAATCTAAAAGGCATCATACAAAAGGATTCAGGCAACCTCTACCTATACCTACATGGAAATGGGATAAAATCACAGTATATTTTGTCGCCGGATTAACCAAAACTCCATCGAAGAATGATACGATATTGGTAATTGTGTATCATCCTCATCATCATCTCTTCAGTCTCCCATGTTTCCTCTTTGATTTTATGATTTCTCTAATGTATCTTTACCAGATGAGTCATCTGATTCTTGAAAAGTAGATATTCAATGTACAAAATCTAGATATTCTCTTCACAGTAAGATAGATCAGGTTCAAATTTTATACCTTCAGGTGGTGAGGACATGTGTTGGGTATGACATGTACTTTCTCAGTAATGAGACATGAAACACATTGTGTACTTTGGACAGGCTAGCTTGCATAGACAAATGATACGCAACAACTCCAATTCTCACCAAAATTCCAAAAGGCCCAATTCACCTAGGGCACAGTTTCCATTTCATCCCAAATCTTATAACACCCTTCCATGGATATACATTCAAGAAAACGTGATCACCCAAGAGCGATTCATGGAAATTTATCAAATTCTCACCTAATTTTGTGGGAACTCGACAAACTACCTTCAAAAACTTTTATATTTATAAAATCACTGATTTTATTCTGAAAATTCCATCTTACTTATGTTATGGTTTTATAAAAATACATTTCAATAAATAACTCTACTTTTCAAAATAAAAGTGTATTTATCTCAAGAATTACTTAATGATTTTAGAAGATTATTTTCATTTGTTCCAACACACTTGTTGATTCTTATGTATTATTGGGATTAATTATTTATGAAGTCTTCTACCATATTTATTCTTATTTTTTATGACTATTTCGATTGTGTATGTGATATCCTAAAACCATTTTGCAAATGTACTTTGAATGGATAGTGTTTAAGCTTAATGTTTATGGAATGTTATCTAATGTTCATATGTGATTTCAAATGTGAATGTATATGTGCTTTATATTTATCCCTGATCATATTAGGAATGAATTGGAATTATTATGTGATAGGTGAGGCCCTCTATAGAGTCTTTATGCATCATTAGGTCTCATTAGACAAATATATGTGGACCTGGCCGATGCATTTCCCATTTTAAGATATGGTTTTGGCCGAGGTCTTAATCATTTTTAGATGTATTGGACAAGGCCTTGACAATATATTTCAGAATGTACGAAATATGTACTTACCTCATTATGAAGCTAGAAATTGATATTTCATGTTCTTATTAAACTAGTATAATACCCATGATTATGTTCTATTATGGAAATATTTCCTCAGCTCAGATTCCTTCAATATTATGTTCAAGTTTATTATTTTTTCAATGGAATGTGTTTTCAATTAATCATAATGCTGAATTTTTATGTTTATGTCATCATCCTATATATTTCAAACTCTTACTAAGCATTTTAGATCATCCTTTTCTTATGTTTCATTTTGCCTGGATATGAAGAAGTATGTTATGAGTGACTTGCTAGAATAATCTAGGAAGCATGGATGTTTCTAAGGGAATAATTTATTGTCATTTCTTATTTTATGATGTAATTATGAACAAATATATTTATCACATTTCAAGGTCTATTAAACTATTCATTCATTTTGGATATTATTTTCTTTTAATCATGCTAATGTAATGTAATAAGGCAGAAGCTTCGGGAAACCGGGGTAGGGTATTTACAAGAGTTGCATGTGATCATTCCATGGGGGCAACTTATAAGATGAGTGGATTTAATTCCATTATTGGAATAAAGACTAGATGGTATATCATATAATCAATGAGAAATTTGAATGATTCTTGTCAATCCTTGTCCCATTGATAGAATATTTTCTTCTTCATCAGTATAATGAAGGGTGGAGTTTTCCATCTAGTTGGATAGAAAATGCCAAATATAGGAGTTGTGACCATGTATTCCCTTAGTTATTTGATTATATAAGGGGTGAAATCACCACTATTTATTCGGTAATCTCATGGTCAACCTCAATTCCATGATATAATACCAAAAAGATAAGGAACATCCCTGATGTTACCCTGAAAGTACATATCATCAGATTCATCTTTAGACTGTTCTACGGAAACCTATTAGAGATTGCCTGAAGATGCATGAAGTGATCCCCTAAATATCTATATTTGACTACTAGGTCATTGAAATACCATTACTATATTCATCCCAATAAGAGTATAAATATATGATACATGGTGCATTGATAATTAGGGCCATTTTTATTTACTCCATAGGGAACTACCTAAAAGAAGCATATCCCCTTGGGTGCTTTGAAGGTAGTGGATTTCTCATCCTTATGATCCATATTTATCTAATTTTACCCAGATTACCCATAGTTAATGGAAATGGATTGATATATATTAGTTCAATCAATCAATAGTTTTATTATGAGCAATGGGAAGTCAAAATTTGGAAAGTGTTTATTATGGTCTCTAAAATCGATGAAAACAATAATATAACCATTATGTTTCTTAACATGGATGATGTTGGTGATCCATGTTGGGAATTACACTGCACAGAAAAATTGGATTTGATCATTTTGAAAATATCTACTTCTACATTAGTATCATGATATGGGTGTTTCATCATGGATACCTTCTTGACCCCTCAATGGTCATTGTAAATGATGAGATATTTCATAGACACTTACTGATTCAGAACTATAATTTCTAAATAATTCCGAGTAAGAACTTATTTATGTTGTTTTATAAATTAAATAAACACCTCTTACTTTTCGAGAGGCATCAAGACACTAATAAGTGTAGTCAATGAGTAGTATTCTATTCCCAGATTTACCTTCATATACTGATCAATGAAGGTAGATATTCCTTCATTAAATGTGGGTGGGTGATTCTTGAGGTCAACCTCTTCTACATTCACCGTTGATTATATGAAATCATTTTTATATGAGGTATGAAATATGAGGGAATCTATATCACTGTTGGGTAGAGAGAGGCCATGAGAAAAATAAATTTTTAGATCCTACAACTAGATTCTATATCGATATCATTAAGTGTTGATTATTTATTACACTGTCACTTTGGATAGAAGGGTATTGGAAATTTTTCGATTGAGTATATTGACTCACTTAGATTTATGGGTAGCGGATAATTACTTTCGTGCCTACTCTAGGGATTTATTGGGGTCCCAATGATTTTGAAGGATGAAAAATGTATATTTTGTCTATCATTATTGTTTCCTTCCATTTTTCTGAAACATTAGTTAGAATATGCGTCACAAAAAATCTCGAAGGGGTCATTATTACTATGTATTATTTTAAATATTCCATCAATGGGGTATTTGAAACACGATTGGAATATTGAAGGCACTACCTCGATGATTTGGTCAGGTTCCATCATGGTATTTCATTTTAAGTGTTATCTTACTAGATTTCCTTGAACTATGTTTCATATGTGAGATACGCAAACTAGGATTTGAAGTTGATTATCCTATGAGGACATTTAGCTTGCTTACTGTACCCATAAATAGTCAATTTTGTGGGACAAAATTCCCCTTCACTTCAAACCAAATGTTAGAGGGATAAAATCAGGATGACCATGATCTTAGAAACATTATCAATGATATCCTCGCATTTATTGACAATATCAAGTCTACCTATACCATATAGGGGGTTTGTGTATCCCTAGATGAGCTCTTTGTGATCCTACTATTTGAATAAGATGATGACATAGAATTATGATTGAATTTTCATAACTCGATAATCAATGAATTAAAAATAATTCTATCTCAAAATATTATGGGATCTATATGGATTCAATAAGTTCGACCCTAAGTTCTATTGAATGATAGACCACATTTAGGATTGAGAGTTTTGTTGGGACTACCACCATCAATATTAGAAGGTTTATTTTTTTACAGATGTTGGCGAGTAATGATATGGGGTTTTTGTTTATTATATTGTTCATGAGATGAAGAATTTGAGGTATATTATATAGGTTTATATACAGAGGTCATTAGAGTATCTTATTCTAATGGAATAGACTCCTCTGACCTTCCCTCTTTTTTTGGGATGATCATGTAATCACACCTCTCTCTATACAGTCATATAAAATGAAAAGACAATGGTAAACGCTAAAGGTTTCTAGAACAACTCCTTGTATAAATTGGGCATGCTGGAGTACTTTCCCAGGGGTTTCAGTTTTATATATGTCATATGGGGGATGTGACCGAAATATTGGCTCTGTTCACACCCATGTTGTCCCATGTATCATTGAATCCTTCACTTCCATCCTCTAGCTCCCCATCTAGGTATGGAGAACTCACACTCAGTGGAATATTCATCATTAGTTAAGGGTTATTTGATGTTAATTATATTAAAATAACAAAAAACGAGCTATTTATCCATTGAGGGTTCTATTTGGTGGTGAGGTGCTAGTTCTTCAGATGTTGTAGGAATGAAAATTGAACTTGTATGAGCCTATATCGGAGTTGAATACAAATCTTATTCAATTGTATCTTCACATATCTGATGGTCATTCCCATATTCTAGAGGCATATTTGATTTCACCCCAAGGGGATAATACCCTTTATTGTTATGTGACGCTTTTCTATCAAGGGGTAATCTTCTTAGCCAACTATCTTTTGAGTCATCTAGTTTTTCATATTTTCCCCATAGCATGATAGAAATTTTTTCCAATCACCTTCCTCTAGTTAATGAGATAAAATCACAAGTTACTTGTTCCAGGGAGCTATCCAACATCACAAGTACGGAATCGTGCAATCTTTGGAGGATTTAATTGAAGATGAAGTAATCATGGATGTTGTGACCCATCCTCTTATGGAAAGTGATGTTGTCGAGATGAACAATGAGGTTTATCGAATGTGATTCAGGGGATGTGGAATCTTTATAAGAATATTGTCTATTACTACAATTAAATCAATATATAACTTTCATTTAAGAAGGAGTATGTTTTATTCATTCCTTCCTCAAATCCTGGGTGACCTGACCTTTTTTTCTATATGTGGGAATTTTGTTTACGCTACCACTCTATAAGAGGAAATGGTTGATTAATGACCTACCTATGGTTGTAAATAAGAAATGAAACTAGTTTTAGGGAAAAAATATGTAGTTTCTTCTTCAGAGATCCTTTTTCACCATCCTAAGGGAATTAGTTGATACTTAGTTTGGGTCCACTAAATGACGTCTTCCAAATGTTGTGTTGTTTTTTGAAATTCAGTAAATCCTCCTTGAAATTACATTGTGATTAAAGGATTCTTTTTCTCATCTCAATTCTTTTTATCATATATTTACATCATTTTTTCATGAGGGAGAGTGATGAAGAGTAAATATGTTAAACCATTCTATATGGATATGAATTCAAACACCATCTCATTTTCACATTTATTATAGTTTTTCTTGTAGACTATTCTCATTTTCCATAGTGTGGAGATTAATTAATTAAGGAGTGGATAATGAAGGTATTACTATCATGAAAAAAATATATTTAGAAGGATATTGTACAAAAGATAGGTAAGGAATACTATAGTCTATAAAAAACCTAATCTTACAGGCCTCCTACTGATCTCAGGTGCCAATCATCGATCTATATCGGGATGTGAAGTGCGAGTAATGATATTCATGGTTATATGAATCATAAATTGTTGATAATTTAGGATTTCCAAAATTTGTTGTTTAAAAAGTGGCATCCACCAATTCAGGATATGTATTTTTCTTAGGATGCATTGGTCCGTGTCTCTCTAACATTCCTTCAATTCACCTATCAAAGGAATCAATGGTACGGAGTAATTCCAAAGGTTTTTTTTCTGATCCACCTCTAATTTATAGGTAGTGTGATGGGCTTCATGAGGTGGCCCCATTTTTATTTCCCTTTGATTCTTGATTTTTTCAAAGACTGAATGATTTACTTGGTAAGGTAGAGGCTGCCACAGTAATTGAGGGAAACTGTGAATATTTTCGACATTCTTATTTATAAATACAATCTACCAAGATCCAATTCTGGTCTGATGCTTATTGGATAATATTTCAAGTGGATTGGATATTTCATGATATGTGGGAAGAGAAATATATGCCTCTATATGAATATGATAATAATTTTTAATATTTTAATTAATTACTTTGTCATTAAGTTACATAAGAGTTTGTATCTCATTCTCATATTATTTCCATTTGGTCCTCCAGGGAAGGAATTTGAACTATTCTTTATGGTGATTGGTATGTAGCCAAACCATTCCCATATTCCATTATAGTGTTCTGCAACATAGGTGGAAACATCGTATTGGGAGGTGCAAGGTTTGTTGATCGTCCTCTGGTTCTATGTATGGGATTCCTTAGTGGGTGAATCCAAATCATCCACTAGATTTATATTTTTCATAGAGAATACCTCTGTATCTACATCTTGATCCAAATTATCTATTTTGTTGAATATGTTGATATTCGTATATTTTCATTGGGAAATGGTAGTTATTCCATTACTACCATCACAATATGATGATTTCATATGCTTGATTCATGTCCAGTTCTTGATGAAATGGACATATTTATCCATTTTTTTATTGTGAACACAATGGGGTTTGATTTCCATTTCCATACATTCCTTCTATCTCATCCTATGACTAGTTTTCATGAGGGAGATCCTAGTCATGATTTCTGAATGGGGCCCTAATAGTTGATGTTTTTCTAGCATTGGGAGGAATGAATGGGATTCCAAACATCGAGGATTACCTCCCAACCAAGAGAATACTTAATCTCCCTATTGTGGTGTTAATAATGAAAATTCACCAAGCCCAATGAGATGTGGAATATATGTTGCCAAAATAGGAAAATTATGAACCTATTGATGAGGATTAAATGATTACAGTCATGCATTTAATGA
Source organism: Viscum album (assembly GCA_963277665.1). NCBI lineage: Eukaryota > Viridiplantae > Streptophyta > Magnoliopsida > Santalales > Viscaceae > Viscum > Viscum album. The sequence goes on along the minus strand of OY728158.1, from coordinate 1,848,586,839 downwards.
TTACTATGATAGAAATTAGGATATAAATTCCCCTATCCTCATGGGATGAGGTTGATTTGGAACCACAATTGATTTTCCTAGGACTATCTCAGGGGATGATGATCCGAGTAATAGAAATTGAGATATAAATTCCCACATCCTAGTGTGAATGGGCTGATTTTCATCTGCTTATGATATTTCATGAATCCTCATTGAGATAAATGATTCTAGGGAAGGATGTGGTGGTAGAAAACCCCCATGACTAATGTGTTGGGTTCGATTATGGACCAATGATATGATAGGTTATATTGTGACCTTCTTGATTTAGAACAATTATTCCTGTGTTTTTGATGGGTGAAATGGAAGCCCATGATGGGTGGAAATTTGTATAGGATGTTGGTGGGTTTATTCGAAATTCTAATTCTGTGTCTGAAATACATTTACGTTGTTTTGAGGTGTCTAGTGGAAATTTCGATTTAATATTCTCTACCTCCTTCTTTGATGTCTTGTCACCATTAATGTGAAGTAATTCTATTGTAGTGACTAACTTTATCACATATTAATTAGTCCCCTAATTTCACCGGAGTCTATTGCATTCCAAGATGTAGTATATTGGGAGTTCTGGTTTTTTGGTGACATAGTGTAGTTCTATGCTCCATATTTAACCCATCCATGGATACATACATCTAAAAATTCCCTAGAAATTAGTTTTTGGAAGGTTGTTACAATACGAAGACAAAAAATACATAGAATTTTTTTTTTCTCGTCTAATACTGGGTTTTGGCCAGTAGAATAAGTAGCTGTATCAATATTGAAAAATATTTTATTAATAATCTGGTATAGACATTCATTTCCTATATCTGAGATATTCCTAGACTTTAATCACTGATATGATTCCCATATTTCATGGTGTAGATAAGAATTACACTCATTCTCTAGATTATTTTCTATCTCATTGATAGAAGTGTGGATGGGATAGAACATGGTAGGGGATAACTGTTGTACCTAACTTTATCCATATGTCAATAAAAACATTCACCTCAAAATTAATACATGCTTCCATCTGGTCAGACCATAAAATGTGCTTCTTATGGTCACATACTGACCAAATTACAGTATTGTTGAAAGTTGATGGGGAACTGTATATGGTTGACCCATATGTTTCAAGAACATATATATATAAATCCACTTAAATTATGATCAGTTATAACTTATATGGTGTTTGGGAAAGGGGAGTATTTACTTTTCCCCTAGAGATATCGCCATTGAGATGTTGAACATAGTAGAATTTATGAGTTGATTCACTTAGATCCTTGTCTACAATTCCACATGGAGTAATATCATGGCACTGATGACCTTATTCTTTGGTTAAAGAGTGGAACAATATATTACATGTTGACATTGTGTCTGAAAAAATCTAAATGACAATGTAATTGAGTATATTAGGAATACAATCCACATTCTACATCATGGATGGAAAATGATGACCTGCCTTTTGGAATTATATATGGAAATTAGAATGTTATATGATGGATTCCAGACTATATTAATAACTATAAGGTGTCGTGGAAGTATGATTGGATTGATGAGAAAATAATGGAATATGATAATGAACTTATGTATTTCTAGAAATAATATGAACTTCTCTATTGGTGGATTCCAAATTATTTTAGTCAACCCTGGCTGAAGAGGTAATATTATCATGGTCAAAATATGCATTCCACAACGGAATACAATTGAGAACCATCATAATGTGTGAAAAGGTATTAGAATAATCCAATATATCCATACAAGGATAATGGTGCAATCATTAATCGATATAAGAAGGGATATGATCCTGGCTTCCATAAGATACTATAATATTTCATGTAGCTTCACCCACAGGAATATAATACTATCCTAATTCAAGTGCTACTATCAATAGGTGAGCCTCAGTTGAAAAGTGTATATAATATAGATATTGTGGATGTAGAGTATTTACAAGGTCTTCTTCAATAATAATATGAGCATTTCTTAAGGAATATTCTATTATAACTTGGTGAGCCTCTATCAAAATTGGGATATGATCCCAATCCTGAGCTTCTGGAGAATGCCACTTTTTAAATAGGAATATGATCCTTTCCCATGGAATTTCCAACCTCACATGGTGATACCCTCTTTGGAAGTGGATATGAGCCCAATCATAATGCATTATAGTATGCCTTTGGACATTTTTGATTGAAATTTTCCTCGATAATGAGGCATGTTCCACTCTCACATGGTTAGCCATATTTTGAATGTGAATGTGATCCCAATCCAGATCCTCATCCTTTATAAGAATATGCCAATAATCCTCCAGGAAATGAGATAAAATATAGTATTTATACAAAGTAATTACTTTTTTCATACTAATATGAGTGTCATACTACCCAAGATTTAGATATTTGAATATTTTTATGTACCGGTACCAAAATATTTTAGCATAGATCGTCATCAGCTGATAAAATGTGATGTAACGTTGGGAAAGTGTGAGATGGAATATATGGCTTGAAATTGTTTGTATCCACTGTATGTAAGAAGATGTAATCAACTGAAGTGGGGATATGATCCCACTTATACCTTCAATAAGAAACTATAATATGCTAATGGGATTATTTCACAGGTTAGGTATATGCGCCTCCCACATTCCTGTTGTAGGAATATTCCCATAGACTTCTATCGAATAAGTAGTGATATGATCACGATCATTTGTTAATGATGGAGTATTATATGAGGATTAATCAACAAAATTGAGGACATGATCTCACACTTGGATATCTATATCTTTCTTATCCTGATGTGTCTTACTTTTTTTCTGTGCATGGGTGTTAGGGGTGGGAATGTGTCGGGTGGTTCCCTTAGCAGGTGAGTGAGGGGAACATGACGATTGATGCTGGTAACAATAGTTGACAAGATCCCTCCTTGGTAGCTCTTGAACCATAAGGTAGACACTGTTGAATACCTATTACCGATTTATTAGATACTGAAGGTGGTGATTATCACGCTTCAGGGATAAGCTTATGATATAGTTGGCAGTGGAAAGTAGTATCATTGGATTTACTACTAAATTCATTGGACAATTAATACTCACTATATTTAGTTTTTGGAGATTCTCATGGGTAGACTCAACAGTTTAGATCATACCATGTTGATGGTATTCTTTGACGATTTCATTCTCCGCATGCTTTTGAAGATGTTGGGTGGGTGAGGTTAATATTCATCACATAGAAGTTGAATCTATAGATGATTTTAAGGAATGGTAGATGTAGGAAGACAATATCATCGATCATGTTTTTTATGAGAGAAGTATCTATAGTCACAATGAAAACAATGAAAAAGTACAAAAATTAATTCATCATTGCATGGATTCTACATTCATAATTATAAATGAATGGTTTTCCGAATTTTCCATTACTATTTTCTATAAGACCATTTTTCTCCTGTGGAATTTTCATGGTGAGGATAAAATTATTTCATGAGAACCCTAGCTATAGTAGATCAACGAATCATATTCATAACATGGATGATTCATATTAGGTCCCCCACTTTTTTCCTAGTACATGTGATCAAAATGGCATGAGGAATTATAAAGTGATCATTTAGCTATTTTCTTGATTTATTTTAGGTTTACTATTATTGTTTTTATAGGATATGAAAAAATAATTTATTATTTAATGGATAAATGGACATTTTTTATTTTATTGATTCAATTTAGGTTCTCTATTTTTAATTCATGAGGAAAAGATGTAGGCTGATCACACATATAGAAGGGAAAAAGGGTCAATGTTTGGAATGTGAGGGTATTTATTTATGTACAATAATTTATATTGGGTTCTTGATTCATATTTCTATTCCATGGAAACTCGCAATTATTCCTACATCTATAACTAAGTGTTGAACTTATTTCAAAATTCAAGCGGTCAATTGGAGTTTAATATAAAAGGACATATAAGAGGTAACATATGATGATAGGATGTGAGTTTGGGCTCATCACACACTTTTGGGTGGAATTTTTGTCATAGTATGAGACTCTCTTATAGATTTGAGATATATTCAACCATATCTTCTTAATTCAAATACATGACCTATTACCCTAAGAAAATAATCTTATTTAGAAACCCTCTATGTGAAAAGGGAGGTATATTAATGATTCCATCTATATTTGTCCAAATATCATCATGTATTCCCCATTAATAGGTATCTACTTATTAGTTTAAGATATGTATATATGAATTTTGGAATGTTATATCATCCAATGAGGCAATTAATATTTAAGGGATCAGATTGATTCTATACGAAGAATCCAATGTGTCATATTTATTACATTAATAAAACCCACATAGTTCATTAAACCCTTGAGGTTTAAATTCATTCTAAAAGAATATGTTAGGGTACATAGGCACCAGGTGTTGATCTCATACCTCAGGGAATTATCCAACATATCCTAGTAATAAAAGGAATCACGGTCTCCATAGTTTGATAACACTATTAGGACATACCCCATTGTCGAATCCCTTACATGGGAATGGTAATATCTTACCCCTAATCAAGGATGACACACTAAGGATTCCATAGAAGTTATAGATGCATTACAAAAATTATAATATCATTGAAACTTGTTAATCCCACGTTATCCACACTCGGTGTGAGAAATAAGTGATAATATGTAATCAACCTCACTACATTTGGATGTGGGAATTATGTTGTTGTAAATCCCTATGAAATTATAATTTGGAGCATGGGACATAAGAATTTGCTCTATGTATCCTATGTATGGAAGGAGTATATGTTATTATAGTTCAGTTTAGTATGGATTATTCAAGAAGGTTCCCCTCACAATGTTTGTTGAATGAGGAATAATGATTATCCCCTGGTCTCGCTTATTGTTGATTGAAGTTTTATGCATCCCAAATTAATTACCCGTTCTTAGAACTTTAGTATGGCTTGTGTTTGGGGTAGATCCACAGGGAACTGTGGCATGCATGAATTCAATTGAGTTAACAATTAACAAGGCGAAGTATGCAGAATTGAGAATCGATGGGGTTGATTTTGGGTTTTGATTGTAACTAAATTGATTTACTTTGAAGAAATTGATACAGTTTGAAAGAAAACAACGAGTAAATTTAAAAAGATTTTAAAATGGGAAGAAAAGACGTGTCGGGGCTGTGGTGATTAAGGAGGTTTTATGCAGATTGTTTAAATGGTTGTGTTGTTCATAATAATTCAATAATTTTGGATTTCGTTTTGTTACAAGATTTCCTTGGTCTGGTTCCTCTTGTTTGGAATTAGAGCGGTTGAATCCTTGTTCCGATAGTCAGTGTTCCTAATTCTTTATTAAGTTCAATCCATTATTTGAATCGGTGAAATCCTTCCAATGATCATGGATGTTTTCACCATTACTTTTCCTTTGTATCGCTGAGAATTCTTCCCTTGGTCTAGGTCAGAATTCTCAGTTATATTTAACAGTAGATTAAGAAGAGTAAGATGAATCACAATGATAAAACACAACTATATAAAACAAAATACAATTAAAATACCTTCATCCAAAGCCCTAATAGGAGGGGTTTAGTTACACATAGAAAGTGGAGGAGAAACGACACCCGTGATACCTGACAGATTCATCGTGTAAGTGTTGAGGTAGGGTGTCAGAAGGTGTAGTAGAGGAAATACAGCACCACGGTTGCTCGGGAATGGTGGAAATAGAGCTTCTTCTCTACTCCAAAGGTTTTGAACTCCGAAATCCGTAGGCCAAGGCCTCTTATTATAGGAAAATAAAGTACACGATGTGTATAGAAAGTACATGTCGTGTACTTTCCGTCAACGCGTTTTGGCGCCAATTTATCCACTGGCAGGTGGCCAAACATGTCGTCTATGACTTTTGAACACAGTGCCGCCCGCAAGTTGAGTGTACATGGCGTGTAGCTCCACCATACACGGTGTGTAGTATCAAAATTTTGGCCACCATCCCCTTCTAGAACAGCATACATGGCGTGTAGATATTTAAACACGTCGTGTCTCTTTCAATGGCCACACGGGCGTGTAGACTTTTCTCAGTAATCACCGCTTTTAGAAAGTGGTACACGGTGTGTAAAGCCGCCCTACACGGCATGTATCTCTGCCTGGTGACTTGGGAGTGTACTCCCTGATTTGGTCAGGGTCCTTGTCTGGATGTACACGACGTGTATAATTGTACACGGCGTGTAGTTTCAAAATTTTTACAAACATCCCTTGATCCGTGTATTTTTCCAGAAAGCTCTTGGAAATAAACAGATTCACCAACATCAAAGAATATGTTCATGAAACAACAATTATTTGTTAAAAACAAGTTTTTATCTTCAATTATATATATGGAAATGTATACACAATTTGGGTGCATCAAATTCCCCCATACTTAGTCATTTGCTTGCCCTCAAGCAATATCTCAACATCTAATTAAGAGAGCCTATACTTTTAAAGGAAGACATTTAATTAATCAAACGTATAACAGATAAAGATACTGAGGAAAAATTCTAAAAGGTACAAAAAAATTCAATTCATAAGATATTGATATCATGCCTCATATATAATGCAATTAACTACTCTCATCCTCTTCAACCAATTTTTCAACCTTTCAAAAATATGCATGCCATTTGATGATTTACATTAACAGTCAAAATAACAATCCACGCTCAAGATATTTTTATTCAGATTTATGCTCAATCTAAGGTATATACACTCTATCCATAGGTTTGAAAGATATCTTGTTCTCTACTTCAGCAAAATTTAATTACAAAAATCACGAGGGCTTTATCAATATGGTTTAGATTTTTTTGTGGGTAAGGGTTGGTAGGTTCAGATGTGAAAATAAATTCTGAGGCCTGAAAAATGAAGGATAATTCCTTTAAACAACATTGCATGATATTCACAGTAAATCTCAATGAAAATACATCCTTCAAAATAATAGTCGAATGCTTTTGTAATCGTCACCATCTTCCTCAGGCAAGTAGGGTTCATGGGAAAATAACCATACGTTTCCCTTGTTGTTTGTTTTTTTTGAAAATTAACAAAACACAAGGGAAACACTTAAGAATACAATGAGTAGATGTTTGGAACCCATTCTACCCCAAAAAATAAAGATGCACTCCCCCACACTTTACATCATGGCTGTACACAAAAATATGCCATGTGTTGCCAACTCCCTCATTAAAGCTTAAATGAATAATCATGAATAGTTTAAAAAGAAATACGGTATGAAGGGAAATAGGCTTGTAATATAGATTCCTATAAAGGCTGTTCATGGGTTCTATGGGTTTAACGGAGATTAAATGTAGGGTATTTCTCAAGATAAAGGGGTTGAACCAATCTAATGCCTCAATCATGTTAAAGTAATTCAAAAATTTCTTCATGTTTCGAAAAGAAAAACATTCAAATTCTGGTAGTGATTCATATCCTAAGAATCTTTCAAGAAAGAGGGTATTAGAAAAGAAATATGAAAATGGGTTTAGAATACCTCTCAGGAGTGGAAAAATAATAAAGTGAAAATCAGTTCATGACATCCATATAAATGATTAGCCTAATTAATGTAATTTAATCAAGGATGAAAGGATGAAATTGAAACTATATCAGCAATCCTTTTAAAATAATTAATAACTAAAATAAGCATGCAACATTTCAAAAAGTTCCTACTGATAACTCTAGCATTTATAAGATTGATTAACCAAAATTGATTTACATTTTCAAATATAGAGTCCAATAATGATGTCTCCTAGGTTAGTTTAAGGGAAAAGACTAAGGTCAAAGATATAGATGCTCCCCCACATTTCAAACTGCACATGGTCCACCAAGTGAAATACTAAGGTAAAGGGTGGGAAACGGGGAGAAATGGGGGAAAAATGAGGGAAAGCAGTGGAATAAGTAAATCCAAAAAGAAAGAAAAAAAGAAATGGAAAAATACCCCCCTTATGAAAAAGTGATGCGCAAGGTGCTCCATGATACCTGTGACTGGCGAGGAAAAAGAATACCGCAAACATGCACAACATCACAGCAAAGAAAATGACATAAGAGATATATAAGATAAAGAAAAATGTCACTATCATGGGGTCGCCTCAGGGGAGGCATCATCCTGTACAGAATCGGCCGGTAAATACGGCTCAAGAGGCGTTGAAGTGGGAAGACGAGACTCTTCATCGAGAAGGGGAGCTGAAGAAGTAGGAGCTGCAGGTGATGGACTCGGTAAAGGTAGCTTAGCACCAGGTCCTGGCCCAGCAGAAGTTGTAGCAACAGGGCTCACTGTAGTCAGTAGAACGAAATTGGTAGCAGGCATAGGAGATGGCGGGGGAGCAGTAGTAGAAGGGCCAGGAACAGAGGCAGAGGCTGGTGGTTGAGGCAGTGGAACACCAAGATGATGATCAATATGCACTAACAAATGCTCCATCCGATCCTGGCGGCTGTCCAGACGAATCAAATGGCGTGCAATGGTGTCCTTGCGGCTGATGATATGAACCAACTTCTGCTCCATCGTGGCTAAGCAGAGAGGAAGGGTCGGATCGACCGAGGGTGCGGGGGTAGGTGGGACGGGAGATGGGACAGAAGAAGGCAGGTCAGAAGAAGTGGGGTCAGTAGGAGGTGGTTGAGGTGGAGAAGATGGAGGGGGTGGAGAAGGAGGAGCGGGGTCAGTAGCTGGGGAAGGGGGGTCAGCAGGTGGAAGAGCGCGAGCCTGAGCAAGGATATAGGCACCATCTTGCTTCCGGACCAATCCCATGCGAATGATCATGAGAATGTACAGTCTCTAGGGTAAACCTATCAAGTCATGAGGTAAAGAGGGCGCGAATACCCCTAAGTGGTGGGAAAGACGGGTGGTGTAAAACCCGCCGTTCAGGTTGCCCTGACAGCCGGTAAACATGGAGTGGAAATATGAGACGGCAAGAAAGGGGAGGTTCGGGTAGTCGTTCCAGATGACACAGGTACGAAGCTCCATGTCACACCCAGTCACGACCCCCATATCCTCATGATAGGGGAAAAGGATGGCGCTGAAGCACCGGTGGGTGAAGCAAAGGACGAGTTCGGTTATAAGAGTGCTCTTCTTGTTGTACCTCTCGAACCCCTCGAGGTTTGATTTTCATGATCACAATCACCCTCTTATGTTTCTAATATTGTGTTTTAAGTGTTTGTGATGATAGGCACAAGGTTGCCAAGAAGTTGGCCCAAGGATGGACAAGAAATGGACTACAATTCAGTCCACCGGTCAGCCGGTGGCTTCACCACCGGCCAGCCGGTGGCACCCAGACTCAAGGGGTAGCTACTGCCTCCCCACCGGTCGACCGGTGGCTCTGCCACCGGTCGACCTGTGGCATCCAGCCCAAATAGTGCAATCTACTGTCTTTCCACCGGCCAGCCGGTGGCTCCTCACCGGTCGACCGGTGGAGCCTGGATCAAGACTCTTCTTCTCTACCAAGGCACCGGCCAGCCGGTGGAGATGTACCGGTCGACCGGTGGCCCCTGGACCAGACTTCTCCTCCACTGCCAAGGCACCGGCCAGCCGGTGGAGCTGTACCGGCCAGCCGGTAGCACTGGTCAAACTAGCCGTTGGCTTTGACCAGTCAACTCCAAAAGCCTCCCAACGGCTCCGAGGCCTTTTCCAACGGCTCCAAAGCCCTCCAACGGATACTTGAAGGTTCCTAGCCTATAAATAAAGGCCTAGGAAGCCCCGGAACAACATACAAGCCACCGGACACATTTTTACATCTTTGGCGAAGCTCCGACGGATTGTTCCAAGGGAACCCAAAGTGCTCCAACAACTTCCACATCCAAGAGCACCTCCATAGAAGCTTGGAAGCGGCCCTCAAACATCATCAATCAATCAAAGGCGCCCAAGGCTTCTCCATTACGGGTTTTATTGTTTATCTCTTTTTGAGCTTTAAAATTGGGTTTGTGCCTACAAACCCCAACTCTTTTCTCATCTCCCCTTCTTTGGGTTCTCACACCACCACTAAGGTGTGAAGAGGTTTTCTCAAGCTTTTCCTTTAAAAGGCTTGTGTCTCGGTGAGCTAGTCTTCACCTGTAAAAAGACTAGTGGGTTCTTGCTAAACCATTAAAAGCAAGTGGGTTCTTGCTAAACCAATAAAAGCAAGCTGTAATAGGTCCTAGTGCTACCTTAAAGCCTAGTGGGTTTCTTGCTAAAACCATTGAAAAGCAAGCGGTAGGAATCTCTCAACGGTTGAGTTGGGAGCGGAGACGTAGGCCGGGTTTTGGCCGAACTCCGTTATCAATTTCGTGTGTCTTGCCTCTTTACTTTCCGCTGCATTTCAACTTTGATTTTTAATTTGTTAATCATTTTTTAAAAGGCAATTCACCCCCCCCTCTTGCCATCATTTCCCTCGGTGTTCTTCCGACCCAACAATTGGTATCAGAGGGGTAATTTGAGTAATACCTTAAACAGTTTCAAATTTAAGATCCATTTTGATGGCATCAACCTCTTTCGCCCCCGAAGGCTTTTCATTGGGTCGGGCTCCATTTTTTGATGGGACCGACTATAATTTTTGGAAAACCCGCATGACCACATTTCTTAAAAGCATTGGTTATCCAATTTATAGAATTGTTATGCAAGGATTTTCCCTCTCCTCTCCCGATGAGTCTAAATGGACCCCCAATGACATTGCAAATTTCGAGCTTGATGGCAAAGCCATGAACGCTCTTCATTGTGGTCTTAACCGAAATGTTTTTGATTGTATTTCTTCTTGCACTTCTTCTCATGATATTTGGAAATTGTTAGAGCTAACCTATGAAGGTACTAGAAAGGCTCAAAAGCAAGAACCCGCTCCAAAGCAAGAACCCGCTCAAGAGCAACAACTCGACGAAAAGCTCACGCCCGTTTGCCCACCTCACAAGAAAAGGGCCAAGAAGAAGAAGAAGAAGGCATTAAAGAAAACTTGGAGTGATAGCTCCTCCTTCTCCTCCTTCTCCTCAAGCGATGAAGGTACAACATGCCTAATGGCAAAAAATGAGGTATCTTCTTCCTCTTCCTCCTCTTCCTCCTCTTTTTCTTCAAATTCAAATTCTTTTAATCATATGACTTATGAAGAACTCCAACATGCTAGAGACCAACTTGAAAATGGTTTTCATGAATTATCTTCCAAATTTGTTTCTTTGAAAAAGTCTTTCAAAAAACTCTCCTCCGAAAAAGATCAACTTCTCAAAGAGAAGGAGGAACTCTCCCTCAAAATCCAAAATGTTGATTCTTTAGAATCAACCATTAAAGACCTTAGAGAATCCCTAGCCAAATTCACCAATGGGGAACAAAATCTTTCAAAATTGCTTGGTTCCCAAAGAATTTCAAGAACCACCCAAGGGCTAGGATACACCAACCGAGCTTCCTCCTCCCATGCACCCACTGTTTTTGTAAGGGGGAGCTCCGATTTTAAATTCTGTAATTATTGTAAGAAACCCGGGCACATGATATATGAATGTAATTGTAAAAACGCCCGGTACGGTCAACCCAAATCCATTTTTTATAGTGATGAATTTTATAGGAGAAGACCCGCTATGAGACAAGTTTGGATTGAAAAATCCCTTCTTGCAAGTCTCACCGGGCCTAAAATCATTTCTTTTCAAAATTCCTCTCCCCGGTGATTCATTGTTTTTATTTAGGGGGAGTTAGGTTCTTTTAAGCTTTTTTGTGTATTCAAAATTTTTCATTTCAAACTCAACTCTTGGTTTCAATTTTTTTTTGAATTCAAAATTTTCTATTAAATTTTCATTTCTAAATTTCCAACAGTTGGTATCGAACATTCATTTTTTGATTCAAAACTCTCAAAAATTTCATTTGGTTTCAAATTTCAAATTTCAATTGATTTTTGATTCAAAACTTTCAATTCAAACTGTTATTCAAATTTTTCAATTCAATTTTTTCATTTCAAATTTTTCAACAATTAGTATCATTTTCAATTGTTTTAAAATCTCTAAATTCCCTCAATCAAGTTTTATGCCCCATTCTATTTTGATAATCACAAAGGGGGAGAATTTTCTTGATTGATTGGGGGAGAATGGGAGAATCCTTTTTCATCATGCTTTGCATTTCCTTTTAATTTCATTTTTACTTTAATTGTTTTGGTGATTGTGATCATCAAAATAGGGGGAGATTGTTGTACCTCTCGAACCCCTCGAGGTTTGATTTTCATGATCACAATCACCCTCTTATGTTTCTAATATTGTGTTTTAAGTGTTTGTGATGATAGGCACAAGGTTGCCAAGAAGTTGGCCCAAGGATGGACAAGAAATGGACTACAATTCAGTCCACCGGTCAGCCGGTGGCTTCACCACCGGCCAGCCGGTGGCACCCAGACTCAAGGGGTAGCTACTGCCTCCCCACCGGTCGACCGGTGGCTCTGCCACCGGTCGACCTGTGGCATCCAGCCCAAATAGTGCAATCTACTGTCTTTCCACCGGCCAGCCGGTGGCTCCTCACCGGTCGACCGGTGGAGCCTGGATCAAGACTCTTCTTCTCTACCAAGGCACCGGCCAGCCGGTGGAGATGTACCGGTCGACCGGTGGCCCCTGGACCAGACTTCTCCTCCACTGCCAAGGCACCGGCCAGCCGGTGGAGCTGTACCGGCCAGCCGGTAGCACTGGTCAAACTAGCCGTTGGCTTTGACCAGTCAACTCCAAAAGCCTCCCAACGGCTCCGAGGCCTTTTCCAACGGCTCCAAAGCCCTCCAACGGATACTTGAAGGTTCCTAGCCTATAAATAAAGGCCTAGGAAGCCCCGGAACAACATACAAGCCACCGGACACATTTTTACATCTTTGGCGAAGCTCCGACGGATTGTTCCAAGGGAACCCAAAGTGCTCCAACAACTTCCACATCCAAGAGCACCTCCATAGAAGCTTGGAAGCGGCCCTCAAACATCATCAATCAATCAAAGGCGCCCAAGGCTTCTCCATTACGGGTTTTATTGTTTATCTCTTTTTGAGCTTTAAAATTGGGTTTGTGCCTACAAACCCCAACTCTTTTCTCATCTCCCCTTCTTTGGGTTCTCACACCACCACTAAGGTGTGAAGAGGTTTTCTCAAGCTTTTCCTTTAAAAGGCTTGTGTCTCGGTGAGCTAGTCTTCACCTGTAAAAAGACTAGTGGGTTCTTGCTAAACCATTAAAAGCAAGTGGGTTCTTGCTAAACCAATAAAAGCAAGCTGTAATAGGTCCTAGTGCTACCTTAAAGCCTAGTGGGTTTCTTGCTAAAACCATTGAAAAGCAAGCGGTAGGAATCTCTCAACGGTTGAGTTGGGAGCGGAGACGTAGGCCGGGTTTTGGCCGAACTCCGTTATCAATTTCGTGTGTCTTGCCTCTTTACTTTCCGCTGCATTTCAACTTTGATTTTTAATTTGTTAATCATTTTTTAAAAGGCAATTCACCCCCCCCCCCTCTTGCCATCATTTCCCTCGGTGTTCTTCCGACCCAACACTTCTGGGAAGTGGGGGAGTACTGGTGGTTAGGCCCAACGATCTCCCACCACATGGCAATGAGGATAGAGCCCTTGGGCCGGGTCAAGTCAGAAATGGGGGGTGGGGTGAAAGGATGATGGTAAAAGCCGCAACCTTGGCCAAACTCTGTCATCGTCATAGAAAAACGTCGGCTGCCTAGCCGGAATCGAACTACGGGAACCGCATCGCCAGGCGTCTCTCGGTACTCCGCTCTGTCGAACTCAAATGAGGCCACAAACTCCAAAAATAAATCACATAACACAGGAGTATTTACCTAGAAAATATGGAGGAGTGCGGTGTGCCTGAGAAGCACCTTCAACTCCTCCCAAATACCGAGCCGCTACGGAATGCTGCTGTCGAGATACCTTCCACTCAATGGTATCGGCCGACGAGAGAAGCGTCAGAACCTTTCGTATGCGAGGTCGGTGACCGGGAACACCGTGCAGGGATAGGGAACACCTGTAGGACCCGGACCAGGTGCCGGTGCAGTAGAAACGTCTAGCTCTAAAGGTTGATCTGCCGAAGTAGAAGGTGGCTCAGTGGAAGGTGTGCTCGAAGAGTGACCAGCTACTGAGGATGATAGGACAGGGAACATGGCAATTGGTGCAGCAGAAGTAGGCCCGGTCTAATCTGAGGTAGTGTGTGGCGGAAGAATGGCCAATGGAGGGAGCTCAAAGACCGGAGCATCGGGGTCTGGATCCATTGGTGGTCAGAGACGGATCCGATGATAACTGGAATCCTCGCCCGTAGTGGCGGAGGCTGGCCGCGTCCCATATGAAGGATCGCGATCTTCCATATCCTGAAATTGAAAGAAATATAAAACAAAACAAAAGAAAAATAAAAATAAAAGAAAACAAAAAATGTGAGAAAACTGGAAAAGAAAAGTACACAGCGTGTACTCCAGAGTACACGTCGTGTAGTAAAAAATGGAGAGTATCCCATGTTCTCTGGATGGACACGCCGAGGGTGAAAAACAGACCAAGGAAAAGTACATGGCATTTACCAAACATACACGCCGTGTTCTGTCAAAGTGCATGTGGTCGTGTGGAAAAAATGACATGGACATGTTTTATCAGTTAATAGAAAAACAATACATACCGTGTAGGTATAGGACACGGCGTGGACTGCACATGAAGAACATGTCCATGTAGAGGGTGAGACACGGGCCGAACAAACATCACACAGACACGGCGCGTACCGAACACACACACCGTGTAAAGGAAAATAGGATGAGTGGCCATGCAGAGGGGAAACACGGGTCGACGACAGATATAACGGACACGATGTGTACCGAACATACACATCGTGTTTTAGAACATGGGGTGACATGCCGTGTTAGGTGCCACACACGGAGGGCCCAATAAAAACAACTGACACGACGTGTACCAAACACACACGCCGTTTTTTTATAAATAATTTATATAAATAAAGATAATTATTATAGTAAACTATATAATAATTATTAATAATTAAAATAAAATAGATATATCTACAAATTCTTTTATAAAAACCTATACATGACGTATACCAGGAAATACATGTCATGTATTTTAAAATGAGAAAAATATTAGTACAACCTTTGGTCTGGTGCTTGGGGCAGGATTCGAACCGACGATTGGATGATTCGAACAAATGCCCTCACCCACTGGAGCAAAGGTTGTTCTGTTGTTCATATTTAATTTATATATATATTTATTCTATACATCCAATAAACACAGAAAGAAAGAAAGGCACAGAGTGTGGTTTTTATTTAGGAATGGATGGGGGTGAAGCGGTGAGATTAGAGCGATTCGAAACCGGCCCTTTTGAACCTGATTCCGAGACTCTTCCAATCCGCCAACTTCACCCGCATGAAATTTCTAATTTTTAAAATGTTTTTAATTTACATTTGAAGAATTATGGTTCACACGGTGTATATCGGGATACATGTCATGTGGTTTTATTAAAAGAACAAATGATGGAAATGGGACGATTGTCTGGATTCGATCTCGGGTCTTGTGAAACCCGATTACGATTCTAGCCAACCAGTCCATCCCCATCATGGGTTTTATAAAACACATTTATATAGATACATATATGGAAAATACCAAACATTCCATGTAAATAAAAGGAGGAACCTCGTGCTGAAGGTAGGTCAGGAGGATTCAAACCGAGAACGGCTCGAATAAACACTAGTGACTTTGCCATCGGCACTGGCATCATCCCTTGTTATTAATTTGTTATTCTATATATTTATACTATTAAGATTAAAAATTAAAAAGATAAGTACATGCTGTGTAAATAACTGGGACACGGTTTGTAACCTCTGGGTTTCCTCCAAGGAAGCGCCTTTGTTTTTGGTCGTTGGCTCGACATACTTACCATGCTTACCTAAGGAGTATGGTGGACAACGTTCCCGCCATGTTGTCTGTAGGATGGTAAGCTTTAAACCGCTGCTCTTTTACCATGAATGGTTGAACAACTTCTCCTGGAATTTCTACCGCTCCATGATGGAATACGCGGACAACGTGGAATGGTCCTGACCAGTGTGACTTTAACTTCCCATGAAATAAGCGAAGACGAGAATTAAAGAGAAGTACCTGATCACTGGGTTGGAAAGATTTTCATGATATCATTCGGTCATGAATGGATCTTGTCTTCTCCTTGTACAACTTTGCATTCTCATATGCCTCTAATCGAATCTCATCTATTTCCATCAGTTGGAACTTCTGTTTCTCTTCATCTCCCTTCAGATCAAAATTTAGGGCTTTGACGGCCCAATAAGCTTTCTGTTCCAATTCTCCCGGCAAATGGAAGGTTTTTCCATAGACGAGGCGGAACGGGGAAATTCCCAGTGGTGTTTTGAAAGCAGTCTGATAGGCCCACAAGGCATCATCTAACTTCTTGGACCAGTCCTTCCGCTAAGTGTTCACTATTTTCTCCAGGATCAGCTTGAGCTCACGGTTGGAGAGCTCTACCTATCCACTGGGCTGGGGATGATATGGTGTCCCCATCTGATGATTTTCTCCATACATCGACAGTATTCCTCTCATTAGTGTGTTGTCAAAGTGGGTCCCTCTATCACTGATCAGTACTCGTGGAACTCCAAACCTGCTAAAAATATTTCTCTTTAAGAAATTTATGACTACCTTGGCCGTGTCGTGAGCTGTAGCAGTGGCTTCCACCCATTTGGAGACGTAGTCGACACAGACCAGGATGTAAGTGTTTCCAAAAGATGGGGGAAAGGGACACATGAAATCTATGCCCCAGATGTCGAAAATCTCGACCTCCAGGATAAGGTGCTGGGGCATCTTGGCTCTACATAACATATAACCGGTCTTCTAGCACCAATCGCAACATGAAACAAAGTCCCGGGCATCTTTGTGCATGGGGGGCCATAAAAATAAATACTGCAAGATTTTAGCTATGGTACGGTCTGGCCAATGATGTCCTCCTACTGGTGAGGTGTGACAGAACTCCAGGACACCGTGAACTTCATTCTCTGGGATGCAACGGCGGATCACTCCGTCTACACAGGAACGGAATAGCAGAGGATCCTCCCAGAAGTACCTTTTCAAATCAGAGAAAAATCTTTTCCTTTTCTGGAAGGAGAGGTTGGGGTGAATGAAACCTGTAAACAGAAAATTAGCGATATCATCTTACCATGGCCTAGGTGTTTCGTTGTTCAAAAATAGGTGCTCATTAGGGAAATCCTCTCTGATCTCCCGATCTTCTTCCTTCTCCAAATGAGGCAGCTCGAGGCGGGGGAGATGGTCAGCAATGAAGTCCTCACTCTCTTTTTTATCTCAGATCTCAAGATCGAATTATTGCGTGAGGAGTATCCAATAGATCAATTGGGGCTTCGTGTCTTTCTTGTTGAGTAGGTACTTTAGTGCTACATGGTCAGTATAAACAATATCTTTAGACAAAACTAAGTAAGAACGAAACCTGTCAAATTTGAAAACCACTGCAAGCATCTCATTTTTTGTGGTAGTGTAGTTGATCTGTGTCTCGTTGAGAATACTACTGGCATAATAGATAGGTCCAAAAATTCGGTCAAGTCGTTGTCCCAGGACTGCTCCCACGGCATAGTCGCTCGCATCGCACATCACCTCAAATTGTTCCTCCTAGTTGGGAGAAATCATAACTGGAGATTCCACCAAGAGCTGTTTTAGATTCTCAAAAGATCTGATACAAGTCACATTGAACTGAAAATGGCATCCTTGGTTGGAAGATTGGTGAGGGGCTGGGCTATTTTGGAGAAGTCGCGGACAAACCGCCGATAAAATCCGTCATGCCCGAGGAAACTACGGATGGCTCGGATGGATGTCGGTGTAGGTAGTCATGAATTGAGCTCGATCATTGCCAGGTCCACCTCTATCCCCTTCGCTGAAATTCTGTGGCCAAGGATTATGCCACTTTTCACCATGAAATGACACTTTTCCCAGTTCAATACTAGGTTTGTGTGCTCACATAGTTCCAAAACAAGCTCTAGGTGTCGTAAACAAATGGTGAATGATTTTCCGTAAATGAAAAAATCATCCATGAATACCTCCAGGATTCGTTCTTCCATGACGTGAATGATGCCCAACGTACATCGCTGGAAGGTGGCGGGGGAATTACACATGTCGAAAGACATTCTTCGATTAGAAAATGTGACATAAAGGCAAGTGAATGTGCTCTTTTCCTGATCCTCTGGAGCAATGGAGATTTGGTTATAGCCGTAAAAACCGTCGAGGATGCAATATAAGTTGTTCCCTGCTAGTCTCTCTAGAATTAGATCAATGAATGGAAAGGGGAAGTGATCCTTACTTGTGGAATCGTTTAACATCCGATAATCCACATAAACTTGGCATCCCGTGATAGTGAGTGTAGGATGAGCTCGTTCATTTCATTTGAAATCACAGTGATACCCACCTTTTTGGGTACCACATGGAGAGGGCTCACCCACGTACTATCCAAGATGGGATAGATGATGCCTGCATCCAATAGTTTGATAACCTCCTTTTTGAAAACTTCCTTCATGGGAGGATTCAATCACCATTGTGGATGCTGAGATAGCTTGGAACCTTCTTCAAATAACACCTTTTGAGTGCAAATGGTGTGGCCGATGCCCTTTAGATCAGTGATTGTCCACCAAATAGCATGCTTCCACTATTTGAGAACCTATAGAAGTGCATCTTCATGCTCTTCTAATAGTTCTGCATTAAGTATAACAGCAAAAGTTCGATTGGGTCCTAGATACCCATACATGATAGAAGAAGGAAGAGGCTTCAGTTTGAGTTCTGGTGCCTTTAAAATTGAAGGCACAAGTGGCTGCACCTCGTACCGTTCCAAACTATCAGGAACAACTGCTCACCGCCAATAGTGGCCGCCCTGGCCTTCTATGAATTGAAAGTCTTCTAGCGCTTCTTCTAATAGAATATCTGGAATAGTTAAATTATTTGAAATAAAAGAACATCCCAGATCTTCCCCCTGTTCGCTAAAATGATTAACCATGGTGGACACTACATAACAGTCCCCATTCTTTGATAAGGGAGCATGTTTTACGACTTTAAGAACGTTATAGGAAACTCTTTCTTCACCTACCCAAAAAATAAGCTCCCCTTGGTGCACATCGATCAGTACCTTCCCAGTTGCCAAGAAAGGTCTTCCATGTATAACAGGTGCTTCCTGGTAATCCCCCATGTCGACGATGATGAAATCAGTAGGGAGAATCAACCTACCCACATTGACTAGTACGTCCTCTAGTAGTCCCTTCGGGTGTTTTATGGATCGATCAACAAGTTGAAGGGCTACGCGGGTAGGCTTGAGCTCGTTGAGTCCCAGCTTCTTGAAAACTCCGAGGGGCATGACGTTCATGCTGGCCCCTAAGTCATAGAGGGTTTTCCCAAACTCACAAGTTCCAATAGTACAAGTAATGGTGAAACTACCTAGATCTTGGAGTTTGGGAGGAATAGAATGTTGAACCACTGCAGAGCACTCCTTTGTTAGTGCAATAACGCCCAAATCCTCAATATTCCTCTTATTCGAGAGGATTTCCTTCATGAATTTGGAGTAGGTGGGCATCTGAGTCAGGGCCTCTGCAAATGGTATGTTGATATTTAGCTTCTTTAATACATCCATGAATTTGATGAACTGGTGGTCTAGTTTCCTCTGCTTCAATCTTTCCGGAAAAGGTAAGGCAGGAATGAATGGTTGCATTACTTCATTTTCTTTATTTTGAAAAGCCTCCTTCTATGGGCTTTTCAATGAGGAGGGATTGGTATTAGTACCTTTTTCATCAACAGTGGGTGTGGATGCACCTTGTAGTGCTGATTGGTTCTGTTGGAGCTCTTTTCCACTCTGGAGCATGATAGCATTAGCCTCCTCCCTTGGGTTCTTTTCGGTGTTCCCCAGTAGTGTACCGGGATGTCTCCCTGAAACTTGGTTTTCCAGATGGACAATCTGATTCTCCAAGCCTCGAATTGAAGCTTCTTGATTTTGGAACCGAGTCTCAGCAGTATATATGAATTTAGTCATTAGATCATCTAACCTTGAGGTGTTCTCCTGTAGAGGTAGTTGTTGATCCGGTGGAGGAGGTGGCTGTCGTGGCTATTGTGTATGAGGGTTTTGATACCCTTGTTTCTGATAAGGACCATTCTGGGATTTTGCGGCCTTTGGTATTGGTTCTGGTATGGAGGCTGGTTGTAGCTGGGTGGTCGCTGGGGTGGAGGATTCTGCTGTTGTTGGCCCCAGCCTGTGTTCTGTTGATCTCGCCATGCTGGGTTCTGGTACTTCTTGTACTGGTTGGCCCCTCACTTTTGGGCAACATAACTCACCTCGATCATTGAAGGGCCTCCAATCGAACCCTAATATTCTCCCTTGAGGTGGTTATCACTACAATCGCTGCATGCTGGATGGTGCGCCGCATAAACTTGAGATGATCCTTTGAGGTTCAATGCGTCGATTTTCTTGGACACAACGTCCAACTGAGCAGATAACATAGTGGTAGCATCAATATTGTGCATACCTCACTTTTGAATCCCCCTCTTAGAGTTCCACTAGAATCTGTTGGCCGACATGTCTTCCAGTAGTTCGAATAGTTCTTTGAGGGATTTCCGCATCACCGTGCCTCCAGCACTAGCGTCCACCACAGACTTGGTATTCGTGGTTAGTCCTCCGTAGAAGGTCTGGACATGCATCCAGAGTGGGATTCCATTGTGGGGGAATTTTCGTAACATCTACTTGAAGCGTTCCCAGGACTCATACAATGACTCGGAGTCGTGCTGCTGGATATTATGGATCTCATTCCAGAGTGTCACTGTCTTTGATTGTAGGAAGTACTTGGACATGAATGCATGGTCTAGCTCCTCCCAGGTGAGGATGGATCGTTGTGGCAGCCCCTTAATCTAGTCCTTCACCTTGTCTCGTAGAGAAAAAGGGGAATAGGCGAAGTCAGATGGCATCCTCGGACATGCCATGGTACGGAAATGTGTCGCATATCTCCAGAAAGTTGGAGAGATGGGAGATCGGGTCCTCGCTGGCCAGGCCTCCAAATTGGAGTGTGTTCTGGATAAGCTGCATGATAGAAGGCTTGATCTTGAAGTGCTGAGCCTGGACCAGAGGATGAATGATGCCCGTATCAGCTCCATGAATCGATGGAAGTCCGTACTCCATAAGGTTACGTCTTGGAGGTTGTTTATGAAGGGGTGGATTTTGCATGAACTGCTCCTGAGGGGAAAAGTATGGCCATGGGAAGAGTTGTTGCGGTGGACATTGGTAATCCCTTGGGGAGAATTCCATGAAGGCCCCAGAAGGTTGCTCCGGTAGACCAGCAGCGGGAGGCTACTGATCCTGGTACTAAGGATCAGTCGCAACATCTACGGCTGGTGCTCCCTCTTCCTTGTTCGCCATGGGTTGTGGTTGATGGTTGTGAGGTTTTGTCCATGTGCGCCGACAATGAAGCAAGGTTCGTTCGATTTCCTGGTCAAGGGGAATTAATTCCGAAGACTCGACGCTTCCGGATCGTGTAAGACATTTAAACATACACTTTAAGCCATGCACTACACAAAAACAAAAACCAGGCATAAAAGGGAAAAACAAAAGAGAAAATTTGAAATGGGATTTGAAAAGATATTTTTTATATTTTTTTATTTTTATTTTCACTTAAATCAATTATTAATATAATTTAAATCTTGGCACTTAAAACCAAACGGTGATCCCCGGCAACAACGCCAAAATTTGGTCTCGCTTGTCATTGATTGAAGTTTTATGCGTCCCAAATTAATTACCCATTCTTAGAACATTAGTATAGCTTACATTCAGGGTCGATCCACAAGGAACTGTGGCGTGCATGAATTCAATTGTGTTAATACTTAACTAGGTGAAGTATGCAGAATTTAGAATCGAGTGGGTTGATTTTGGGTTTTCATTGAAACTAAATCTATTTACGTTGAAGAAATGGATACAGTTTGAAAGAAAAAAACAGGTAAATTTAAAGAGATTTTAAAATGGGAAGAACATACATGTCAGGGCTCTGGTGATTAATGAGTTTTTATGCATATTTTTTAAATGGTTGTGTTGTTCATAATAATTCAATAATTCTCAATTTCATTTTGTTACAAGATTTCATTGGTTCAGTTCCTCTTGTTTGTAATTAGAGCAGTTGACTCCTTGGTCCAGTAGTCATTGTTCTTAATTATTTATTAAGTTCAATCCATTATTTGAATTGGTGAAATCCTTTCAATTATCATGGATGTTTTCACCGTTACTTTTCCTTTGTATCGCTGTGAATTCTTCCCTTGGTTCGGGTCAGAATTCTCAGTTATATTTAATAGTAGATTAAGAAGAGTAAGATGAATTACAACGATAAAACACAACTATATAAAACAACATATAATTACGATCCCTTCATCCATATCCCCAAAACAAGGGGTTTAGTTACACATAGAAAGTGGAAGAGAAACAACACACATGATTCCTGACGGATTCATCGTGTAAGTGTTGAGGTAGGGTGTCAGAAGGTGGAGTAGTGGAAATACGGCACCCCGATGGCTCGGGAATGGTGAAAACAGAGATTCTTCTCTCCCCCAAAGGTTTTGAACTCCAAAATCAGTAGGCCAATTCCTCTTTTTGTAGAAAAATAAATTACACATCATGTATAGAAATTACACACCGTGTACTTTTTGTCAATGCGTTTTGGCGCCAATATCTCCGCTGGAAGGTGGCCAAACACGTCGTCTTTGCCTTTTGAACACGATGCCACATACAAGATGAGTGTACATGGTGTGTAGTGCCGCCATACACGGCGTGTAGTATCAATAGTTTGGCCGCCATCCCCTTCTAGAATAGCAGACACGACAATAGAAATTTAAACACGTCGTGTCTCTTTCAACGGCCACATGGGCGTGTAGACTTTTCTCAGTAACCACCGCTTCTAGAAAGTGGTACACGGCGTGTAACACCTCCCTACATGGCATGTATCTCTTCCTGGTGACATGGGTGTGTACTCCCTACATTGTTCTGTGTCCTTGTCTGGATGTACACAGCGTGTATAAAAGTACACGCCGTGTAGTTTCAAAATTTTCACAAACTTTTCTTGATCCGTGTATTTAGCCAGAAAGCTCTTGCAAGTAAACAGATTCACCAAAATCAAAGAATATGTTCATGAAACAATAGATATTTTCTGAAAACATGCTTTTATCTTCAATTATATATATGGAAATGTATACACAAATTGGGTTCATGATCCCCTGGGAGAGAATGCATCACCATATTTAGATTGTTGGATACATGGGGGGACTTTCACCAAGGTGGATTTTCATTTGATCATTGGAATTAGAAATTCATCCAACATATGTTAGGTGGGGAATAAATTAGACTCATCATATTTTAGTGGACTGGGGATTAGACAATATGGTTCCTATATCAATCCACTGATGGATGAGGAATAATGATCATCTTATGGAAGATATGAGCTCCCAATGGTTGGAATGTTAGAGAAATAGGGGGCTTACACCCAGTTGGATTCCAATTTGATCATGGTCCCTAGAAAGGAGTCCTACATATTCTGGGCATGAAAAGAATTAGTGTTATTATAGTTCATTTGATTATGGCTTAAAAATTAAGGTTTCCCTCTCAATCCACTGGTGGATGAGGAATAATTATCAAACCATGGTAGAGATTGGGTCCTAATTGGTGGAATATTTGTCACATGGGGGGATATACTCCGAGGAGGATACCCCTTTTAGAATGAGCAATAGGAAGGAATCCTAGAAATCTTTGGTAGGAAATGATTTTATTTCTCATAGTTAGGTTGAGAAGGGATTAGACGGTAAGGTTTCCCTTATATATTAATTGGAATATTTTATTATATAATAAGACATCTAATCGACATGTCCTGATTTTCTTCCTGGTACATATAAGGATGTTTTTACATGTACCAGATTCTTATTATTTATTCTAGAAGACAATATCTTGATCCTTTTAACTTTTTCGGTGGATATCGCCTAACTTGAATCACATGTATTGAGGGCATCATATGATTGAAGATGATAAGTAAAAAGAGTGTCTCATGATCTAGAAAACATGTATAGATGACATCACATGATTAACAATGACATGTATGGGTGGGGTTTTTGGATCTAGGTGACTCTTATGATGGACATCTCGTGATCATGCATTAAATTTCTAGAAGGTGTCGCGTGATCAAGCAGTCTTTTCTGAAGGGCGCCACATAATCAACGATGACATGTCTAATGACAGTTCGATAACCAGTTTACATGTCCTGGTGCCATCACGAGAGATTGGAAAGTTGTCTAGAGGTTGATGCATTATTAGGGATGAAATGTTTAGAGGCTATCACATGGTTGGATAGAAAGCTCGTATAATATCACGAGACATGTGTTACATGCCCGTAGTGCATCATGTGACTTTATTGAAATGTATAAGGTACATTTCATTATCCACATGTCATATTGATGGAGCATCACCTGATTGGGTTACATATCCCATTGCAATCTCATTTTTTTGTTGGCCAGGTGAAGTGTGTGAGGATCATCAAATATGTCTTCACGGAATTCTCGTGTCTTTTATAGACATTTATTCTAGACTCTATTACATATGAATATTAGGTTTTTAACATTGTTAACATATTTTATGTTTCATGTGACACAATTAACATGTGGTATGTCCTTCTCATATTTCAGATGACATTCCATAATTCATTCACATGATCTATAATGTGATCAAACAGACTACTTATGCACAAAACAAAACCATTTATGTAATTCACAATATTATACATGGTGTAATTATTTAGTGAACAATTGATCAGTCACTCTGAGTTTTTTCTCCTATATTACATTGTGAGATCGATCATTTGGGTTTTATATTCCTTATGATGAGTGGGAGTGTTTTATAATCCTCATACAATCATTTATACACTTCTTTACAGGGCATGAATGTCATAGATTGGGTTGGAGTTGGCAGAGGGCCTTGGTGTCCTGAGGATTTCAGGATCTCATCATTGAATTCTAGGGGGAATCATATGATTTTTAGTGAGCATTAAAATTTATCAATTTTCCATTTTTATTTTAATAGGGTGATGAATGTATTTATCCTGACCATTTGGGGCTATTAGTGAGAATTTTAAAAGATTTAATTTACATGCCTATGTGTCTTCGTGGGATCACAACACCCGTAAAAAGGCTTTCACAAGAAAATAAGAGACCTATCAAGGGTTATCTCGGACACAAATGAACATTGGAAAGGGGTATTCAGAAGGATCATGATGACATGTCATCGGGGGGGGGGGGGGGGGGTCGTCCAAGTGATCAGTAGTGATTTCCTGGGTTGAAAGACCCCTTTCACATGATGGTTAGATTATATAATCCTTGCGAGAAGATTTCTTATGTTACCTTTTTATTTCTATCAATATTTTACAAGAGAATAAGATCTCAAAGAGTTGTGTTAGTTGTGTTGAAGACAATCATTATACCTATCTATGATGTATCACAAGATCAATAAAGGGGTTTATGGTGATACATGATTATTATCATGGAAAACCCTTCTAATTTCCTCTAATTCCAGGGGTCATATAATTTACTGGAAATGTTGAAACACTTCAAATTTTTAGGTTGACATGTTAATGAGTTCTCATGAGACAATGTGGACCTAAAAATAAGGCTTTATATGGTCTTGTAAACAACATGAGTGCATCACATGAAGATCAATGACCAAATATGGCCTCTAAATTCTATATATTTTTATCATTTTTTACATGGATTTGTTTTACATTTTTTATCCATCTTCTTGTTAACTAGTCTCATGATCGGAGGAGGTTGTCTTGAAGCCTTCACATGATTATTAATTCTCTTGGAAGCCTTATTTAGAATAGTATGTTTGTAAAAGGGTCTCTTTGTGAACTCAAGTAAATCATGTGATGTCTGTCACCCATTCCCATGACCTTCCTAATGGAATGTGACCCTGTGTGATTTGGTATTTTATATCATCCATGAGATTCTGGCTGGAATCTCTTTGTTTTAAGGAGAAAAAATTTCCCATAGTTTGGGTATTTAATAATTTGATGATTTTTTATTCTCATTTGGTAGGAAACAAAAACTACAATAATATGAAATGTGATAAAATATGTGTCTTTGGGTGGGATGCTATGTGATGACCATTTTTCTTCAAGAGAGATATGATGTGATGACCCAAGTGTATTCACAAATGATTTTATGGAAGATACGGGATCAGAAAGAGATGAAATATTTTGGAGTGAGCGTGTAACGCCAACAGAAAAGTTGTACATAATACCCATTAATCGATGTGATACATATTTTCGTAATATACTTGGATTTCATATCTGGTGAATGTTCCTTGGTAAGGATGTGATTTTCTTGTTTACCGTATGAAGTGTAGTTGGTTCTTCCTTTTTTTCATTGGTGTATTATTATAATATATTAAAATTTTCAGGATAGACATTTTTTTCTTCATACTAATTATACATATTGTTCTTATCAAATGAATATAACAACTATTTTTATGTTACCATGGGGATAAAATATAGAATACTAGACATCGGTGGATAATGCTTTAGAGTTTTTGTTGATCTGATGCCTCATGAATTTATTTTTGTTACTTATTTTGATACACTTTTATTCAATAACATTATCTCTGCATCTTGAGATAGTTTTGGGTCTAACTGCTGGTTACTACATGTATATCCTTTTAGTTGAATTATCATATCTCTATATCCTGTATTTTATACAGGGTAATTCCTACCTTATGTGAGAATTATTTAACCATGGTGATTGCTACTAACTATAGGCTTACTAAAGGGGAGAATCAGTTTTTGTTAACTCCCATAACTCACTGTCCTCTAAATAAGGGTATATTTGAATGGAGGTGGTTGTGAAATATATCTTATGTTAAGGAAATAACATGGTTATTTTAGAAAATGTATTCATGGTTAAAAAATTATATCTGCTGGGGGGATCCAAAAATAGTTTTATAGTGGGATATCCTCCGATAAAATAGTAACTTGATAATAATTAATTCATTATTTCTTGGGTTTTTGTGTCAATTATTCTTAATATTAGCACTTTCACATAAATGTTGAGTTTTAATTTCAAATGTAGAACTCATTAATTTTAGGTGTGATGTTGGATCCCATAAAATATTTAAATTCTTTGAAATTATCAATTCAATATCTCAATTCCCAAAAATAAAAAAACCTCAAGATTTTATTTTTGTACAATACTAATAAATTGTACTTCTTTAAAAGTTTAAGATAATATAGTGAAGGTTAAATTTCAATATAATAATAATTGTATTAGATTATATGATTGTTTTACAAAAATATTTACCGAGAGAAACATCGGATAGAAAAAAATGAGATCATTTCTTGGATTTTCCATAGTAAAAAAATTATGTTCTAAAATTAAAAACCAACACCTTGACCTTTTTTTGTATAATCCTAAGAATGAATGATATGATAATATTAAATAATAATTATTTGAGATATGGATTTTCAAAAAAATATGGTTGATAAAATTACAATATTTAAGTAATAACTTATAAAATAATGTTATATTTCTTAAAATTAATTTTTATTTTCTAAAATGGTAATTGATTAATTGAAAAATAAAATTACTAATAATGAATAAAAATTATGCATCCGGAAGAGGATATCTTGTTTAATGGAAATATCATCACAATATAATATCTATGAAACTCTGATGAAAGCCACTGGGAGTCTCATAGTCCTGGAATTAGACAAGGGGATGCAACTATGAGGCTAAATAAAGGTTCTGGGAACCTAGTGGGCCCACAAAAGCCATGTATATGTCTACTAGGAGTCAATTGTCATTGTCATAACCGTTTTAATGAGATTTTGTTTTGAAAATTTATTTTCATGGTATTTGAGTTAAATTTCTATTTTACTTTTTATAAGGGTTATTTTTTATATAATTTATTTTAAATGATCTCCCTTATTAACATTATATAGTTATTGGAATATTTATAAGTTGATTTTGAGTTTAATTTTGATAAATTGGAAGAGTTAAGATCAGAAATATATTATATTCAAAACCACTATCAGAATATTTTAAGGCATCATGGAATGGTTTTTTATGTCTCAAATAATATTCCATCAACAAGCCGTAGTGGATCTTTTTTTATTTCATATTAATTAGGTGGAATTAATCATATTTTCTTATTTTTATTTGTGTTTATTATAATAAAATGAAAACTAAAAACAATTCATGGATGTTAAATAGAAATTTTTATATGAAAACTAAACTACTATA
The DNA here is from genome assembly GCA_963277665.1 of Viscum album. NCBI lineage: Eukaryota > Viridiplantae > Streptophyta > Magnoliopsida > Santalales > Viscaceae > Viscum > Viscum album. The sequence continues at coordinate 1,848,558,617 of OY728158.1, read as the reverse complement.
GGGATTTAATGTTTTGAATGACAGTGAAAAATGATCTTAATCCCAAGGAAATGATTTTTGATGAATTATTATTTGTTTGTGAAATATGTTCAATGTATTTTATATTAATAATTATTGATTAACATATCAATAATATAGATAAAATAATAAACTTGATGTCATGATTAGAACTCAAATTAAGAAAGGGTTTTCTGTACTTAATATTGATGTTTGAGTGATTATTTATTGTGTAATGTAACGCCCCAACCCTAGTCACCCAGAGTCGGTGCATTATTGTATAAAATTGGCATGACCAAAAGGAAATCATGTCTCTAAAGACCGATCAGTTTAGTAATATTGGAAACAATATTCAAGTTTAACTTTACAACTTGAAATGAAATACAACACGAATTTATTCCATTAGAAACATCCAATCCTCCTAGATTATGCCTACAAGTCAGTCATAACTCACTTTTTCATATCCTGGGAAAATAAAACATAAGAAATGGGTGAGCTCAAATGCTCATTACGGGTAATCAATACAACAGAAGAGAACATAAATATTAAGCATGGTGAATAATTGAAACCACATGCCTTTACCAACAATAAACATGAATACTCTTATGGCAATAATATGAGCAGAGTAAATAATTCCATAGTAAATCGTAATCATGGGTATTCTACTAGTTGAATGACCACATGAACCATAAATAATATTTTCATAATGAGGGAATGTTTAATGATGGACATTCTGAAAAAATTTGTCAAGGCCTCGGCCAAGACATCTAAAAATGATTAAGGCCTCGGCCAAAACCATATATCAAATTGGGAAAGGCCGAGACCAATTCCACATCTAGTTTTCTCATGATACCTACCAATTCATCGAGGATCTATAGTAGGCTCCATCCATCACTTACTAAGTGCAATACATTCCTCATATGAAAATGTTGAAATCAAACATAAACATTTGTATTAATGCTCAAATTAGAAATGTCAATAAATTAACCATAAAACTTGAATGGTATAAAAATAGCACATCCACAGTCAAACATATCACAAAACCTTCAATACAATATGGATTTTTTTTATCATAATAATTCAACTTCAAATAAACTTAAAATCAATCCAAGGTTGTTGACATAGATGAAATCAAAACATTTTTAGAGAATGATATCTTTCTTTTTTGAAATAATTTAAGAGTCAAACAGTTATAAAGAAAAAATTTATTTTGGAATTATTCTTACAAGCCTTTAAGGGAAACTTTGAAGGTGTTATTAATGCGGAATGTAGCCACACCCGCCGTATAAGTTAAAAAAACATTCTTATGATAATTTTGACGAAAAGGTCACAAAGTTCCTTGTTGGGAAAATGACAGAATGATTCCTTTGAGAACATATAAGGTCAAATAACATTATAAATGACTTTAAACTATTTTATTATAAATAGTAAATATATTTTGAAATTCATTTTTAAGAATCATGATTGTGGATGATAAACAGGTCCTAGTAGATACTTACGTAAACACAATCTCGGATAATAAAGAGATTGTAGAATTGACCCTTAACATCAACTTTTCCTTGGCCAAAGGTAGGTTAATCTTATGTATAATGGTGAAATAATTGTTATTAAATTATACAGGAATCATTTACATTAATATAATATCATATATGATCTTTTAACATTTCTTTATTAAAAATATCTTAGTATTATAGTCGTTTCAGGTTTTAATATATTCGTTCTCCTTTATATTATTTATTATGTGAGTCATATTTGTAATGGATGTGATGTAATTTATTAACATACAGAATCATATCAAGTAATTAAACATTATTTTTAATCATCAAATGAAACTTAGTCTTGAATGGATACAATGGGGAATGAATCTCATTGCGTTCGTGGAGACGGTAGTCTTTACGTATGCACGAGTGACAACATATTTCATTTGATATTAAAATAATATATAATTGGTAAGTATATAATATATAACAAATCATTATCATGTTATATTTATTATTTACATCAATTACACATCATTATTATACCCATCCAAAAAATAATGTATTGAATAACAATAACACCATGACGTGGAGACGGAAAGTCGTACGTACACACGTATGCTGACATGCCATTCAAAGGATGGATAGAATAATGAATATGGTTGTAGCATATTTATAATAACATCACAATATATATAAGATACCGGATATATTATTTTATAATGTATACAACAATGATAGGGGAAGTGGAAGAAGAATGGAACATGAAAGAGGTGATGAAATATATACCTCTTCTTCGGGTTCTTTATTTTGATTTGATCAAAATGGATCCTTAGGTTGGATTTCAGACTAAATTAAGGCCATTATGATGAAGGTAGGAATGTTGAGAGGGTAGTTTGGTAGGGGTTTTCCAAGCCCAATGGCTTTTAAGGTTTAAATTAGAGATAAGGGGGAGTGCCCATCTATAAGAGGGGTGAGGGGCACATTTGGAAAAGCTAAAAATATTATTTTATAATAAAATAATTGAAGGTTTATAATGGATAAAAATTGATTATTTAAAGGATATGGTGGGGATGGGTCGCAAACCACTCAACCAATTGGTTTTAGACCTGTTTGGGTCACTATATTAACCATATTTTTTAGATTTAACTCTTAGTTAAATAGTTTGACATTTACCATGTCTCTTTGTAGTTTTATATTATATGGTTAATAAACTTACTACATACCTCTAAGAGAACCCCAAGTGGTTCATTAATGATAAGACTATAATTATATAAGTATTTTTTCAAAACTTTAGATTCCTAGGAAATGAATATCAATTAATAATATAATATTTTCATTAAAAAATCTTTTATGACAATTCTGACACTATTTGGTATATTGTTTTTGCTAAATTCTTAACAGAATTATTACATCAAAAAATATTCATCTAACCAACCATAATATGTCATATTAACCTTGAAAATTAGTTTTCTTCATAAAAGGCTCAAATTACATTTATATATATATTTATAATATCAATTCTTTTAATATTTCAGTAATTAGGTAATTACTGCATCATCATTGTGTCATAAAGAAATTAAATTAATTAATTTCTAAAATATATATATATATAATACCATAATGTAGGAAATATTTTTTTTTCTATTTAATATTTATATTAGAATTTATCATATATGTATCCCTATATTAAATTTTTTTTAGTTATTAAACATTGATTATATCTCTTTTAACTATTCTTTGAATTAAATAACAATAAATTTCCTAATCAAATTCAAGTGGACCAAAGTGGTTAATATTTTATTCGAAAGATATGTTTTTGGTCAGTTTATACTTATCCAATATAATTAATACACGTGTTAGGGTAATAATAATAATATCATTTTACCCTTAATTGCCTTATTTACTTTTAACCGTGGTAAATAAAAGTAAAAATTTACAATTCACCAAAAATTATTTTCATCTTATTGAACCAAATATTACATACCGATATCAACTGTGTCTCTTAGATTTTTGAAATTCCACTCACAGAAGTGGTAAAATTATGTTTTATGTAAATTTGAAAATGCTTCTAGGAGGTGGGTAAAAGACGGTAAAAAGTTCAATAAAATTTATATATATAAAAAATTATTATAAATTGACTCCAATTAATTACAATAAACTTGTATAGGAATTATGTATCTATTTTGACCTAAAATAAATTTAACAAAAAAATAATCATTTAAATAAAAATTCAGTTTTAAACTATAACACAATGTTATTCACTATTCATCAAATATTGAATGTTTGCAGAAAAATACCAAAAATTCACCCTAATATAATTTCGATATTCCGAATCCAAAAATGACACCCATTTTGAATGATTAAATTTATAAAATTTCAAAATGTGTGTATTACTATTCATAAAGGCTAGTTTGATTAGTTGTGGTGTGTAAGAACTCGAAGTTGCATACAACACACACTATTTTATTATTTAAAGAGAAGCGTACCATGGATGCTTGTGGTGTTACATTATCCCCTACTTCAAATAATTTCATCCCCGAAATTTCTAGAGTTTTACTACATAAAAATACTCGGGTGGTTCTTCATCATAAGTTTCTTGGGTTCCCATCTTTCCTCTTCCATCTTATGGTTTCTCCAAAGAACATTGACCAGATGAGTTGTTTGGTTTCTCCGAAATTGTTCTCTTGTATCAAGAACCTTGACTGGCTCTTCGCAATAAGAATGATCTACTTCCAGCTCTAATTACCCATAGGTGAGAACATGCATTGGATCAGGCATGTATTTTATCTATAGTGATACATGCAACACATCATGAACTTTGGAAATACTTGGTGGCATTGCAAACCAGAAAGTTACAGCCCCAATTCATTCTTGAATTTTGAAATGTCCGATGTACCTCGGAATTAATTTTCTCGTCTTACCGAAATGTATAACACCCTTCCATGGAGATACCTTCATGAAAACATGGTCTTCTACCAGAAATTCCAAATCATTCCTTCAGTCATCGGCATAGCTATTCTGCCAACATTGAGCTGCTTTGATGTGGGTTTGGATTACCTTCAAATCTTTTATCATTTCCTCCCCAAGTTATGGGCCTACGAGTTTTCTTTCACCAACATCATCCCAATAGGTTGGTGGGAAACATCTCTTTCCATATAATGCTTCATATAGTGCCATATGAATATTTGAATGGAAGATATTGTTATAGAAAAATTCTACCAGAGGTAAATATTGATCCCACATACCTTGAAAGTCTAGTGAGCATGATCTCAACAAGTCTTATAACGTTTGAATCGTTCGTTTTGATTTTCCATCAGTTTGGGGGTGGTAGGCAGTGCTCAAATGAAGTTCAGTATCGAGGGATTTTGGGAGACTTTTCAAAAATATTGATGTAAAACGTGGATCATGATAAAAAACAATAGATAGGGGTACTATTTTAAATCTCACAACTTCATTGTTATATAGTCTTACTAGACGTTCAAGTGGAAAATCATCTCTTATAGAAAGAAAATGTGCTGACTTGGTAAGACGATCAACAATGACCCATATTGCATCGTTCCTTATAAGAGTGTTTCATAGTCCCATGAAAAAGTCCATCGTAATATTATCCCATTTCCACTCAGGAATGGGAAGAGTTTGCATGACTCCTCCAGGCTGTTTCCCTACAGCTTTCACTTGTTGAAAAACTATACACCTTGACACAAAATCAGCAATCTCCCTCTTCATGTTGTCTCACCAAAAACTTTCCTTCAAATCTCTATACATTTTAGTGCTACAAGGGTTTATATAGAAGTTGGAACTATGAGCATCATCCAAAAATTTATTTTTTAGATTATTTATATCGAGAACACAAATTCTCTTCACAAATTTTAAAATTCCATCTTCATATATGAAGTCACTCAATCTCCCATCATTCAAATCTTTAATCTTCTTTTGAAATTCCTCATCATTTTCCTGAGAACATTTTTTCTTTTCTAGTAATGATGGTTTGGAAACCATTTGAAAAATAATTGATGTTTCACCTTCCATGGTTATTCCCATATCCATCTTTACTTGATCTATGAAAATAGGATCCATTTCAACTCTCATCTTGTTCAAAACTCCATGATCTTTTCTGCTCAAAGCATCTGCCAACTTATTTTCCTTCCCGGGGAGGTATTGTATCGTGAAATCGTGATACTTGAGTGGTTCAAGCCATCTTCTTTGCCTCATGTGGAGTTATTTCTGTGAGAAAAAATGCTTCAAACTCTTGTGATCAGTATATATCTCACATTTTTCAGCATAGATATAGTGTCTCCTAATCATCAAAGAAAATATTACAGGTGATAACTCAAGATCATTTGTCAAATAGTTTTTCTCATGAATTTTTTGCTGTCATGATGCATAGGAAATAAACCTATCATTCTGCATAAAGACACAACCAAGTCCTTTATTCAATACATCACTATAAATAACAAACCCATCATTCCCCAATGGTAGAGTCCAGATAAGTGAATTGAAAAATGTTTTCTTCAATTCATCAAAACATTCTTCACACTCTTTTTTCCAAACAAATTTAACCGATTTTTATGTGAGATTTGTAAATGGTTTAGCCAGCCAGGAAAAATTCTGGATGAAACGTTGATAATAACCAACTATACCAATAAATTTTCCTACATCAATTATTCTCGTTGGTGCTGGCCAATATTAAAATTCCTTGGTCTTAGAAGGATCAAAAAAGATTCTATCCTTGTAGATAGTATGGACAATAAAATAAATATCTTGAATCCAGAATTTACACTTTCTAAACTTCCCATATAATTCATGTATTCTTAGAGTCTTCAGGATAATTCTCAAGGGATTTTCATGATCTTCGTAGATTTTTGAGTATACGATGATATCATCAATAAATAATACTACAAATTCATCAAGATATTCCTTGAAAAATCTATTCAATTGATCCATGAAGACAGAGGGTGCATTGGGCAATCCAAAAGGCATTACTATAAACTCATAATGCCCGTACGAGGTCCGAAATGCTGTTTTCAGAAAGTCTTCATTCTTCAAACACAATTGATGATTTCCAAATCAAAGGTCAATCAGTGAAAATTGTTGAGCTCTATGAAGTTGTTCGAATAAATTATCAATGCGATGTAGGGGATACTTGTTCTTAATTTTTATTACATTGATCTCCCTGTAGTCAATGAACAACCTCATAGATCCATCTTTCTTCATTACAAAAAGGATAGGGGTTCCCCACAGACAAACACTAGGGTGAAGAAATCCCTTATTTTTCAATTCCTCTAGTTGTTTCTTTAGTTCCACTAATTCCATAGTGTCCATTATATAAGGGGTCTTTGATATGGGCCTTGAACCAGCAATTAAATCAATGGAAAACTCAATTTCTCATTCTGGAGGATGTCCAAGTAAATCCTCTATAAATACATCAACATACTCTTTCACAATAGGTACATTCTATGTTTGAACATTCTTTTCCTCACCCATAGTTATTTCATTCTCTACCTCCATAATAATTTAATTTAGTTGAGCTACTGGAGGTTGATCTAGATAAGAATTATGTGGTGATGATTCTTCTATAAAGATAAGTTCTATATCATCATCATCAAAAATAGTATCCTCATTTTTCTTAAATAAATTATTGCATCATGGAATGAATGCCAATCCATACTGAGGATTATATAAAATTAAATCATGGGTATGACAATGAGATTAGGAGATAAAAAACATTTATATACCCTAATGGGAACTGATTCAAAAAACATTTTAGCAATGATACTTCTCTTAGGAGTTTTGACTGACAACTCCCTTGTTAAGTAAAATTGGGAATATAGAATTTTCATAGCAAAACTGGAAGATTTGAAATAATGCGATGACCCAGAATCAAATAAAGCATTGGATAAACTTGAGGAAACCATTAAATTACCTACCACCACATCTATCGAGGCTTCAATCTTAGCAGTAGTGATCGCATAGGCTTGGCAATAATCCCTTGGCCTTTTCTGAGGTGATTTTTCCTAACTCTTAGGACATTCAGGAATAATGTCACATCTCCCTGTAATTGTACCGTTGAACATTGGTAGTATCTTTCATTCCCTTACAATCATAAGTAAGATGGAATTTCTGTCCACATTTGTAGCAAACTCATTTTCCTTTCAGACAGGCACTGCTGTTCTTCCTTCCACAATTATCACAGGGTGGAAAATAAATTCTTCCCTTATTCCATGTTTCCTTATTTCCTTCCCCAAAGTGTTCACCAGATCTCATCTTCTCCTTCTTTACTTTAATGTCATAAGAAATAGAGAATTACATTTCTTTCTTGATAGCACATGAGACTATATCATTGTATGATGAGAAGGATTATGATAAAAATTATCAATGGAGAAATGGTTTTAACCCATTAAAGAAACATTCAATGTTACTTCTTGGGTTATTTATATAATCTACAACATGCCTTGATAAACATGTAAAGTTAGATTCATACGTTGCGACATTCTCATCCTCCTTTTTCCTCAGACTCATAAATTATTTTTCCATATCCGCTTGATAGTCATGAGGAAAGTAATTTTCTAAGAAAATTTCTTTAAACTCCTTAATTCCACATTTAATACTTAATCATATTCTATTTTGTTTTGAATCAATGACCACCATTGATAAGCACCTCCAGTGAGGTGGTAAATAGCCAGGACAATATTTTTCCTTTCGCTACTCCCCATGGCATGGAATATTTTCTCTATGAAATTTATCCATTGCTCTGCTACTAATGTATTTGTTCACCCATTTAATGTTTTTGGTTGTCACCTCATAAAGCGTTCTAACATTGATCCTCTACGTTGTGGATTAGGGTGCTCCATACTGGTAAGGTTATTATTCATAACCTGTGTGAGTTGTCAAAGTATGGTGATAAGCTGATCATCACCAGTTGTATCACTAGCTCCACTATAATTATCTTGAGCCGGAGGGAAATACCTACATGGAGTGTGTACATTGATACAGTTTCCATTCCTTCCACTAGGAACCATTTATAAACAATGGAATACACTAGATTAGTTTATAAATCACAATATATAAATCCAAATTTTAAAGCACTTAACATAAGTTGAATAGTTTATGGATATAATCCATAATCATAGAAATGTTTTCTTTGAAAAATTATATACTCATAAACCCTTCATAATGGTTTGTAATGAAAATGAGAATTATCCAAAGCATATCCCCTGAGAGTGTCGTAACCCAGAGTGCAGCAAGGCCCGTTTTTATGCACCAGTTCTCGTTCGAGTCTAGCTCAAAGTGGTGTTTTCAGGATTTATCCCAAGTTACATTTATGCTAGAGCAGCCTCTACCTGCTCGTATCTAGAGAGGGATGTATTGCCTTGAAAAATCAGAAAATCTCTATAATACCCAAATTATATGTAGTTCTTCTATACTAATCCTAAAAGGCTATCTTAGGGATATGTTCTCTAATCAAAGTTTATCTAAATATAGTTTCCATGGTTTGTACTAACCTTCCACTGATACCAACTGTAACACCCCTACACTAGTTACCAGGAGTCAGTGCATTATTACATAACATTGGAATGATCACAATGAATTAATGTTTCAAAAGATCGACCAATTTAGTATTATTAGAAACAAGATTCATACATAAGTTCAACTTTACAACTTGAAAATAAATACAACACTAATTTATTTCATTAGAAACAATTAAGCCTCCTAGATTATGTCTGCAAGTCACTCATAACTAACTTCTTTATATCCTGGTAAAATGAAACATATGAAAGGGATGAGCTCAAATTCTCAGAAAGGGTAAGCAATACAGTAGAAGATAACAAAAATATTAGGCATGATGAATAATTGAAACCACATGCCTTTAACCATAATAAAAATTAATAATTTTATGGCAGGAATATTAGTTGAGTAAATAATGCCATAATAATACAAAATCATGGGTATTCTACTTGTCGAATGACCACAGGAACCATCAATATTATTTTCATAATGTCGGAATGTATAATGACGGACATTCTGAATCATTTTATCAAGGCCTCGACCAAGACGTCTAAAATTGATTAAGGCCTCGGCCAACACCATATATCAAATTGGAAAAAGGACCTGGCCAATTCCACATCTAGTTGTCGCATGAGACCTACTGATTCATCTAGGATTTATAGCGGGCTCCACCTGTCACTTACTATGTCCAATGCATTTCTCATATGAAAAGGTTGAAATATAACATAAACATTTGTATTAAAACTAGCATACGAAATGTAAATACTTTAACCATAAACCCTAAATGGTATAAAAATAGCACACCCAAAGTAAAAAATATCATAAATCCTTCAATACAATATGGAAACTTTGTATCATAATAATTCTACATGAAATAAAATTAAAATTCATCAAAGGATATTTGACATAGATGATATAAAAATATTGTTTAGGGAAATATCTCATTCTATTTTGAAATCATTTAAGAGTAAAATAAATATAAAGAGAAAACTTATTTTGAATATATTTTTATAATCCTGTAAGCGAATCTTCGATGTTGTTATAACAGTGGAAAATATCCGCACCCACCGTATAAGTTAAAAAAACATTCTTATATTAATTGTGTCGAAAAGGTCAAAAAATACCTTATTGGGAAAACAACGGAAATATTCCTTTAAGAATATATAAGTTCAAATGAGGGTATAGATGACATTAAATCATTGTCTATTAAATAGAAAAAATGTTTTGAAATAAATTTTTAAGAAACATGGATGTGGATGATAAAGAGGTCCCAATAGATACTTACGTCAAAACAACCTCGGATAATAAAGAGAATGTAGAATTAACCCTTACCTTGTAATTTTCCTTGGTTGAGGGTAGGTAAACCTCCCTTATAATGGTGAAATAATTGTTATTAAATTACACTAGAATCAAATACATTAATATTATATCAGATATGATCTTTTAACATTGCTTTGTTATGAATATCTTAGTATTGTTGTTGTTTTGGGTATTAACAGATTCATTTTCCTTTATATTATTTGTTATGTGAGTCATATTTGTTATGGATGGGATGTATCATATTCATATCCACAATGATATCAAGTATTTAAAAATTATTTTTAATCATTAAATAAAAATTAGTCTTGAATGGATACGACGGGGAAAGAATCTCATCGCATTCGTGGAGACGGTAATCTGTACGTATGAACGAGTGACAATATCATTTTTTGATATTAAAATAATATATAATTGGATGTTATATCAAATATACAGAATCATTATCGTGTTATATTTTTTATTTACATCAATTACACATCATTATAATATCCATCCAAAAAATAATGTATTGATTAACAATTACACCACGACGTGGGGACGGTAAGCTGTACATACGCACATATGGTGAAATTTCATTCAAAGGATGGATAGAATAATGAATATGGTTGTACCATATTTATAATAACATCATAGTATATCGAAGATACTATAGTTATTATTTTATAATTGAAACAATAAAGAAAGAAGAAGTGGAAGAATAAAGGAACTTGAAAGAGGTGATGAAATATTTACCCCTTCTTCGGGTTCTTCCTTTTTAGTTGTTCAAAAGGGATCCTTAGGTTGGATTTCTGACTAAATTATGGCCTCTAAGATTAAGGGAGGTCAGTTTAGAGGGTATGTTTTCAGGTTATGGGTGAGGAAAATGTCTTTGAATGTGTGAATTAGAGATAATGGGGAGTACCCTTTTATAAGAGGGGTGAGAGGCACCTTAGGAAAAGCTAGAAATACTCTTTTATAATAAAATAATTTTATGTTTATAATTGCTCAAAAATGGATTATTTATAGGATAAGGTGGGGAGGGTTCGAAAACCACTCAACCAATAGATTTTAGATAGATTTTGGTCTATATATTAACCTTATCTTTTAGATTTAACTCTTTCTTAAATAGATTGACATTTACCATGTCTCGTTGCATTTTTATATTATATGGTTAATCAACTCACTATATACCACTAATAGAACTACAAGTGGTTAATTAATTATTCACCTATCATTATATATTTGTTTTTTCTAAACCTAAGATTATTAAAAACAGAATATCAATAAATAATATAATATTTGTTTTAAAAACTCTTTTATGTCAATTTTAACAATATTTGGTATATTGTTTTTTCTAAATTCATAACAAAATTATTACTTCATGAAAAATTCATCTAAGAGACCCAAATATGTCATATTTACCTACAAAATTAGTTTCATTCATAAAAATCCTCAAATTAAATTTATTTGTATATTTATAATATCAACTATTTTAATATTTCATTAATTAGTTAATTACTGCATCATCATTGTGTCATAAATACATTAAATTATTTAATTTCTAAAAACCATAAATAAACTACAATTCTGTATTAAATCATTTTATCTTTTTAATGAATATTTATAGTCGAATTTATCTTATGGTTAACCCTATATTAAAAATATTTTAGTTATTAGACATTGATTTTAACTTTTTTAACTCTTCTTTGAATTAAATAATAATAAATTTCCTAATCTAATCCAAGTAGACCAAAAAGGTTCATATATTATTACTAAGGGTTTTTTTGGTCGAATTAAACTTATCCAATAGATCTTGGATATGTGTTAGGGTAAAAATAATATCATTTTTACCCTTAATTACCCTATTTACTTGTAATCGTGGTAAATAAAAGTTAAAAGTTACTATTTAGAAAAAATTATTTTCATCTTATTAAACCAGATTTTACATAATGATATCAATCTTATCTCTAGTATTTTTTATATTCAACTCGTAGAAGTTGTAAAATTACATTTCATGTAAATTTGCAAATGTTTCTAGGAGATGGGTAAAATACGGTAAATAGTTCAATAAAATTTCAATATATCTAAAATTATTATAAAATAACTCCAATTAATTACATTTAACTTATATAGGTATTATTTATATATTTTTACCTAAAATAAATATAAATAAAATAAATAATTATTAATGTAAAAGTTTGGTTTTAATCTATAACTCAGTGTCTTTCACTATTCATCAAAAATTGAAAGTTTTCAGAAAAATAACAAAAATTCACCCCAAGATAATTTCGATATTCCGAATCCAAAAAAGAAGTCCATTTTGAATGATAAAATTTATAAAAATTTTAAAAGTGGGTATTACAATTCATAACGGCTAGTTTGATTAGATGTGGTCTGTTAGAACTCGAATTTGCATACAACACATGCTATTGTATTATTCAAAGAGAAGTGTACCGTGGAAGATTGAGGTGTTACATGTAATGGTTACATTTATTTTGATTTAAATTCATTCTATCATTCTATTCCGTAGAGTATATTTTTAATACGGTCATGAGTGTGTTTACATGATTTGGTTTTTGAATTTAGTTCTAAATATATTTCTTTTTACATGATAATTTATATATGTTTTGGTAATAATTAAGGGAATTAGTTAAAATAACATACAATGGGTCACAATAATTTTATAATGAATATTAAATTCCATAAAAAATTATAATTTATATAAATTATATTTGAATAATTATAATATAAAAATATAGAGAGGGGATAATTTTTATAATAGATAAAATATAAATTGTGGAACAATTGTTTTAATGTGAGAAATATACATAGAATTAATTTACTAGAATTTTATTTTAATAGTGCATGAATAATAATTAGAATTATGTGATTACATATATGATTTAAAATTAAAGTGTTTTTAATGGGTTGATATAAGGGTTATAGTCAAAAACCCCTCTTAAAAAGCCACCCATGTTTGGATGATAATGATATAAGGGAGATAGTGAAGCTGGAATCCCTCCTCCCACAAGCCATATGATGATGAAAATAATAGAGTGGATATCATGAAAAGATATTTGAGGCAGTAACCACGACTATTAAAAAGAGGAATGGGATATAATAAACAACCAAAAAAATCATTATCATAAAAAATTAATGAATATTTTAATTCAAGCATGTAATACCATTAACCTGAAAGGATGAATAAGAAACTACATGTTCTATAAGAAGACATCCATAATGACCTCAATCGCTAAACAACACTTGAACAACACCTTAATATAGTATTGTCTATCTTGATCACCAACTATCTCATGCAGACTATAAATATATATATATATATATATATATATTGGTTGATCATAATTGGTGTATTTAATTAGATCCTCCTATGTTCCTCTCATAAAAATGATAATGGTTTTGCCCTATTCATGTGAAACAAATGTTTCCAATAACAGACCAAATTCTAAGGAAAATGATCTCGATATTTTTTTAAAGATATTTGTTTTAAATTATTTTGAAGCCCAAATAGACTTACGTAGTACATGTTATGTATTTTGATTTTAGACTACTAAACGATGTTAGTAAGGGAAATTATATAGAAAATTACATAATTTCATGAATCTCAAAAAATCACCATAACAAAAATGACAACATAGCTCAATTTGAATGTTGAACTTCTAAAAAATAAGTTTACATCCATGACACATAGCTTTGGTTCAGGGAAGTCATCTAGCCATGCAGAGATGGAGTGGGTGATCTTTTCTCAATATATCTCCAGTTTTCAGTAGTCGCCCATAAATATGTGGATGGTGATCATAACATCTACGCTTCATTAAACTAGTTTTTAAAATTTAATTGGCCACAAAATATAAATGCTTCATCTTCTAGATAGTAAATATCCAAGTCACAAATGTCACTTGGCCATGTAAAGTCTAGGGAGGTAACCTCCACTCAAAAAATATTTGTTCGCGGAACCCCTTCCATAGATAAAGTCTTAATATTTCACAAATGAATTTATATTACCAGAAACTATGTACCTATACTTCATAGAGAATATTAATACCCAATCAAGTCATCATTTTGGAGGAGTACATTCCATGGTCTAACATTCCACTCTCATTTTTTGAAACAACAAAGAAATTATCCAATACGAATAACTCATTTCCCCATGGGAAATATTTCATGATTTACCCCATGTGAGACCTTCCATATATGGTTTATAGTTTTAATGTGTATTATGAAACATCTATACATGAAAAACATTGTGCATGTGAGATGGACATGCCTCACAATACATAAATGTTCACAATACTTCAAATTTTCATGAAATAATGAATTCTATAATCAATTGTATCCCTCATTTTTTAGAACATACTATCATTAATTATATATCCTTTGCGAAACCCCAATCCTTTTTATAAACTGTGTCCTTTTTTAAACCACTATATTTTCTGAAAATCGTAAATTTTTTAAAACTCATATCTTCACTCCCACTAGTCTATACAATGGGGGAAGTTCCTGCACCCATCGAGTTTAGTGTAAGGAAATAGTCGAGGGCCACCAACATAGTCCCTTAAAATATATCACTAACCCCCATGAAAATGGATAGTCCCATCATATGATTGTATGGATGGTTTAAGGTAATTTATGGATTAATCTTATACAACCATAACATCCATCCCCGAAAATTTCTTGAGTCGATATACTCCAATACACATCCTAAAATACCTTTAGTTTACAGACTTCTATTGGTCCCTTTCTCATTACATGATTTGAAATTATCTTTTGGATTCATTGAATACTTTGAATTCAAATGATCCTCAATAAACTCTAGAAACCCCATAACCTGAATCCTATGATAGTTTGAAAAGAGATTGAGATCTTGAATAAGTCCCCATATCCATTCCTAGTAATCACCCACCAATTATCCCATATTATGTGATGTTTAATGGTAACATACCATATGTTAAAAGAATAGGATTATTCCTTTTGAAAATAAGGAGTTTCCTTATGCATTAAGAATAAGATGTCTAATACCAAGATCATGAGATAACCCACTTAGTCCTCACAAGATTATGTTAAAATGTAGTATACTCGATTTGTCCATCATAGAATGCCTCATGTGAAAAAATGGGATTTTTTATGCACGAATCATAAGATGACTCATCCCATGATCATGAGACAATGCCCTTAGACATCTCCACCTGATTTTAATATGTATTACATCCTATATAACAAGTATAGGATTCTTTCTGTGACAGACATAAGATTCAATATGCATGAATCATAAGATTCCTCTTTCCATGATCATGAGTTAACCCCTTGTCCTAATTCTGTTAAACCGTAGTATAAAATATATGAAAAGAATAGTATGCCTCTTGTAAAAAACCTTATATGCCTTCTTTATCAAGAATAATAATCCTCATTCAATGATCATGATAGGAACCCCAATAGGGTTCAATGGGTCTCCCCATCAAATGTATTTAAAAATAATATTCGATGACCCCTCATTAGGATTAGATAACCTCATGAACTAACATATTGATGGTATAATTGAAAGATCCCGCGAATATTCCCCATCAATACCATCACTGATCCTAAAATCACCTTGGCATATTTCTCATGTAATCCCCAATCATACCATTTCATCTGTATAAAATTACATTAGTAAATTTCCGGAATAATACATAACCACATTATTAATTCTCATAGAAGTACCCTAGGATGCTTCCACATTAATTCCCCAATCATCCCATCACCTCTATGAACATCACTTTAGGATTATTCCATGATTAATCCCCACAAAATCCCTAATTGATGTTATATCTATGATAATATCTTCTTTAATTAATAACAATAAACTGCATTGATTGTTCCTTCCACATGTCCTTATATTGTGGCATCAAACTATATAGGGTTTGATCATTTCCCCCCAAATATTGTATGTTGAAAACCTCTCTAAGGCTCAATCTGAACATAAAATCAAATATAGGGAATATCCCTAGGTTTTAATCATAGTTTTGAAATACTCAAGAAAACACAATGTTTTATATATTCTCCCTAGGGACACACATAATTACCCACCAGTCCATACAATATGTAAAATCAATGGCCCTCCTATCTCCAAAATATGTTTAACTTGTGACCTAAAAATCCACTTAATAGGATCATCCAATGACTATCTCCATGTTATCTATCCCATACACTATTCTTGGAATTTATTACTTAAAAAGACTCATAATACTTAAGCCACTATGTCAAATGCCTCAATGATGGCACATGATGAATTAGGCTCATGGCCTAGTTTTCGTCCCATGATATTCCCCCCAAATCAAAAGGATAAGATATAATAGGTTCCCAATAATACCATTTAATAAATATTCATTTACATGATTGATGTTACCATCTACTCCGACCAATGGTTTCTACCGTGGTGAAATGGAATTAGTGTAATTGACTTTCATCCATGTTGAAACATCAATGGGAGTTTTTTTATGAGCTTGACCAAAATATATGGGGGATATCTAGACTTGGTGATGAGATCCATGGTGTAACACATGGAAGAAGGAAATAACATACCATTTTACAATTTCAATAAATAATCTGATGTTTCTGATAATGGTGATGAATGTTGATCACCATTGGAAACATTGAAAGTGTAGAGAAATTCTACTTTGCACATCCCATCGTGAAATTGTTGGAAAAAAATGGGTGAACCAAGCATGGAACTCTTATCCTTCAACTTTGAGTTGATGACCATTCTTGGGGATGTCTAAATAATAGCATTTATAATGTGAAACCCTCTCATTAATGTATGATAGGATGGGTAACATTGGGTTCCCAAAGACCATGAGTGACATTGGATTCTTATCGGATGTGTAGGGGGAACCTCTAGTTACGATAGAAAGATATTTTGGGAGGCTCTCCCCAAAATATTACGGCATACCTCTCTCCTATATACCTAGGTTATCAGGGTGAAGATTGAGCTACACCAATCCTAGTCACTACCTGAGAGTCTCCTTAGAGGTCTCCCACTTACACACGCCACCAATGCTCATATATTCCCTAGGATTTTTGAGCTATGTGATCCAATCATTACTCTATCGGTCCCCTTCTAGATCACCCAATGCTAACTCTGGGAGATTGTCATAAACCATGGCCAATGGGGAGAATATCAAATAGCTATTGTAGAAACTTAAGCTACCACAGATCCTCCTCCACTCACATCAATAATGTGGGGTTATGTATTTACTTGATTGGGATCGACACCCTAGCCATTAATATGGGAATATGAGATGACACTCCCTATTACTGTTTCCCCCCAGAAACAATCATAGCCTATGCCTTAAAAAATAATATCACTGAAGAGTACCTACTTATTACACCATCATTTGATATGGAATAATTTCTCTATATTATTCATAGTATCCCTCCCTTGACATCAAGGTGGTATGGGATATTCAATATACGGAAGGCCACACTACCACCTTGGATTATCCATGGTAGCTTCCAAAAAACATGAATCTGTACCATTATAGGTCCACTTATCCATGGAATGGGGTGGATCAGTCATATCCATATTCCAGTTTCATTGGTATAGTATCCTTTGTGAAATAACCGAGGAAAGGTCAATCATATCCGTACTCAGCCTTCTCTATTCCGATATCCATGACATAAATAATGGGGACCTTCCAGTAATATCTCCACATTCATTTCTATACACTATATGTTGTCACTATGATAATATTTTCACATCATGGTCATCCTTTCCTAAATATTTCGTCAAGATCGGAATCCCACATAATGGGTTCCATCGTAATGATATTTCATGAAGATATGAATCCACATCTCTTGGGTTCCCTTGCACTGACTTTCTAGCGAGATAGGAATCCACAACTATTTGGAACCCTCAACCAAGAATTTCTTTGAGATAGTAATCCATAGATCATGGTCTTCCTCACCCTGTAATTTTATTTATATTGGCTTCCATAGACACTTGGTTCCCTTTTTATTTTACATGTTGGTGAGATAGGCTTCCAAGACTCTTGGGAAACCTCGCACAAACATTTTTGTGAGACTGGAATCCACAACTCTTAGGTTCCCCTACCCAAGTATTTTGGAAAGATCATATTCCATAGCTCTTTGGTACCCTCACCTTGACATCATAATAAGATAGTTATCCATATCCCCTACACTCCCTATACCTGTCAATCTATAATGTTATCTATCAATAGCTCCAAAGCACTAGTGCCTTGTCCATTGGGAGAGAAGGGCTTCCATCATCCATGGCACCATTACCCTATCCATCCAGAGAGACTGCATCCATAGCTCTAAAGAACCATGATCCATTCTTTTTAGACAGTTTGGAATCCATTAATCTTAGGAATCATCACTCTGGTCATCTAGAGGGTAACGATACCAGGCCTCATATGAACCATAAATCAATTTGATCATTATGATAGGCATCCACTTTTCATCAATGCCATCTACCAATTTTTGAGTTGATATTGTGGGAAAATGAGCAACTATTGAGATTATACAATAACAATAATAATAATGGGAAATGTATTGTTGGAACCAACCACACACTAGTGGGTTCTTATCATCCCTACTCCATGACCCACCACTCTAGTAGTCTTGGTCCTCCTGATAGTTTCCACTATGGGTCCAGGCCATCATATCTACTCTAATGGATCTCCCTCCAACAATTTATATAGCTTCTTCACCCTTTGGGGAACACCATTTCAACCCAACCACAAAATAGGTAGTCATGTACATCTAAATATGATCGATATAATAACATTTAGGAAGGTGTGTTGGTTTTACTATTCCAACTGTTGGAGTCATTAGAATCCATCATGGAGGAACTCCTCCTGAAAAACAATTACAGGGATCCAACCTATGGAAATTACACAAGCCCATTGAATTTTCCTCATGAAAAATATTATCTCATAGTTAGAGAACATCCTCACATTCACCTGGAGAATTTTAGGTTATTCTAATAGTAGGACCCCATGATTCCTACGGATCCCAATCCATTGATTTGTTCTATAGATGACCATGAATATTCCACCATAATCTTTTGCATCAGATATCTAGAAAAATTGTGGGAGATCATTATACGGGATAAAACACAAGAATGTTGTTGTGGTGTAGGTCATCATAGTGTGACATCTCCTAAACTAGGGGAATATGTGGGGAATAATTCCAACTGATTCTTAAATTTATAAAGTTCATTAGCTATATAATCTAATATTTGTACATACTATATCTACATTTATAGTTATCTGATTGATTATGGAATTATGGATACATCTATATCATCTATTCAATAAGGATATTTGTTAAGAAACATTATTAATTAATTAGTTCATGTTTTTGATATATGAAGAATGATTTGGAATTGGAATAATTTTTGGGTAAGAGGCTTTATATAGCCCCTCAATGCATGGACATGATATTATGAGATACATTAGTTGCACAAATTAAATAGGTTTTTATGTATTGATTCAAACTATCTAGATGATTGATCTTGATAGTATAGGTTTTCTTGTTCCTAAGAAATTATGTTCAAAAGTAATTCATTTAACTCATTTTGATTGAGTATTTATTATACTTGATATTTTAACTACGACAAAGTCTATTATGGCATTTCATTTTCAGTCTATTGATTAAATTCCATGTTTCATCAGTTTGTTAAAAATCCATATAAATGATTCATTATCCAGTTATTTGAATGGAATGTGTATTTAGTTATTTACAGTGACTTATTTTTTACACCCTTATCTCTCAATTTATTTATTTAATAGAATTATTCTTCAGTTACAACCATTCCATAATGATTATTCTCATCAATTCATTATTTATTTCACTGTATTTACCTTTAATGAGTATTTTAGAGCACTCTTATTATGTTATCATTACCATGTATCCCCTAAATCATACTATTAATGATATTCAAGGATAGTTCAAGTGGGAATAATGTTTTCCACAAAAACAATGATGTAATTAGTGTATTAATTTGTAATACAAGACTCATGTATGTATCTTGTTTACCAATAATACTAATGTTTTTGGTCCCTTGGGACGTGTTTGACTGGTATCTTATGCCAATTTAATGGAACATGATGCCAGATATGGGATTTCTGGGGAAGGATCACTATATTTGGTATCATTGCACGTTTAGTAGTAACATTGATAACTAGATTTAGGAAAACATTGATTAGATATTATATCCATGAGATAGATTTGGATAATAAGTGTATACAAACCTCCTTTAATTTTTGTAACATATAGAGTATGTGGGTCTTCCTAGGAATACATCACTCTATGGATACTACAAGTGGACGTGGTTCTGGTATAGATGTACATAAAGGTAACAACTCTGACATGGTGTTTCAGACCTTACTCCGCAAGACCTAGTATATAACAGCAATCTATACTTCTCAGTTGGTTTGAAACTATGAGGGGCTGTTCTTATGATATCTCATAGTTTCTTTACTAATCATTATAAATGAGTTAAATAGGCTATAAAAATTAATATCTTATGTTATGCATGAGGTTTCTTAGATTTAAAATAATGTTTTAAGATTTATACATCCTAAACATGATTATAAGGATTTTCAAAAATGATAATTTATGCTCACTCTATTATTTGTGGTTTTAGAAAATACCATTTAAAAAGGATAAAATATATGCCAAGGAAGGGTCTATAAGTAAATAAAACAAATGAATTATTTAGGTAATGGGGGTTTATTAAAAAATTTATTTAAAATGGTATTTATATAATAAATTTGAATGATGTCTATCTTGTTTTGGAAAAGAAATTAATATGGTTTTAGAAAAATGAAAACACATATTATGGGTGATAACTCGTTACATTTGGTATGTCTATGGGTTTTTAACTCACTATTAATGGAAAATAAGTGTTTAACTAGAACAACTAACCTACAAAATTCCCTAGTTAATATGTCGTTGTATTTTGGTAAACAATTTCAGAAATAAATATTAATAATGAACCATTAGTGTCATTTATTAGGTTTTGAGATCAATTTATTAAACATTGTGTATTTAGAGAAATGTTTGAGTAAAATAAAAAAACATGTCACTCTATTATGGCACTTATGATCCATTAATTGTGTATTTTAGAGCTTTAGGCATGAATGTTCATTTTTTGATATACATTTCTTGAAGAAATGGGTATGTTAAAAATTAATGGAGTCACAAAAATTGATGAAAATTGTATAGAAATATATCATGTAGTTATTATTTATTAATAAATAATGGTTTTAAAATAATTAAAAAACATTTGAAAATGGTTCATAAATTTGTTTTGTCATATTATCATAATTTTTCGTTGAACTGAAAGTCTTCTAAACCATCAATGATTTTTGTAATTGAGGTCCTAAAATTTCAATTATTCATTCACATGTTTGTGATTGATGTCCTTAATTAAGTACCTATAAATATTTTCCTTTTTTATCTAGGTTGGGATCTCAACATTCAATAAATTGAGGTTCTAAAGGGTCAAATAACAATTGAGAAGGGGGTGGGGGTTTAATTTGTTGTTAACATTTACATGTTTCAATTATTTTCAAATCATAACCCCAGACACCTATTAAGGTTTATATCATTATTAACTTTTATTAAATACCCATTAATGAAATATTATGAAGGAAATTAAATCACACAATATTTACAATGTTTAGCTTGAGTGTGAGAACCTACATCCATTCTAAAGGCACATCTCCTAGGTATATAGAAATAAACTATTAAGAAGAAATGAATAAAAATTCTTCTAAATCCTGTCAGACACCTTCTATCTCTTGATAAGAATGATTATGCTTACTTCCATCAGATTAAAATGTTTTCTTATAAAAAATAGAGCCAACCAAATCAATAATGAATTTTTTGAATATTTTGCACAATTGATCAAATAGAATCATTAGTTTGATATGGTTCGATTTTATTTTCTCAATATGATGATGATGGATTCTAGATTCAATTGTCTCAATATTGTGATTCTAGAATCTAAATAAGATTTAATAATTAAATGATGATGGATTATCAATATTATTTTCTCAATACAATGATGTTGGATTAAGGATTTGAATTTTTGAGTTTGAGGATTCTTGATTCCGATTATCTGAATATGATGATGCTGGATCTGATTCTCAAAATACATTAATGCTGGATTTAAATTTTTTGAATATGATAATGCTGGATATGATTTTATAAGCATTGCGAACTCATTCCCAATATATAAAAAATTCAAACTATAAAAGAATTCTCAATACAATTAATCTTCAATTAGATGATAAATTTCACTTCAAATTATCTAATGATCTTCCTGTTGCGCAAGTGTGGATATTGAGAATAAACAAATGATCTGAGAATGTATTTATAGGTGAATAAAATAAATATTTGAATCATTAAACACTTCTTAAAATATCAGAATCTATGAACATATATCTCATATAAAACATCAAATTTTACTTCATCAAACCTCCTTTTAGTTATCTGAGATTTATGCAGAACTGAAATTCATGATTTAACACTTTAATTCATCATACATTTATTTTCTCATTATGATATGTTTCTTTATTAGGTTCATTACAAGATGTTTCTTTCTTAGCTCATTACAATATTTTTTTTATCTCAACCCATTATGATATATTTCATTCTCTTATCATTACAATATGTTTCTTTCTCAGCTTCATTATGCTCTTCTTCTTTTTCAGTATGATTTGACTAATATGAAAATCCTAGTATGAAAATCATAGTATTAAAATATTATTATGAGAATATTAGTACAATTTTCCCTATAAGAAATTCCCTGCACAAAAATCTCTGTACAAAAATCTAAGTATAAAAATATTAGTACTATTTTCATTGTACAAAAATCCTAGAATGAAAATCAGACTATGAATATCTATGTATGATTTTCTCAATTTGAAAATTGATATAAAAATATGTATATGAAAATTTGAATATGAAAATATGTGTATAAAATTATGAGTATGAAAATATTAATACGACTTTACCAGTAAAAAAATCTGAGAATAAAAATCTCGGTATGAAAATCAGAGTATGAAAATCAGAGTACAGTTTTCCCTGTATGATTTGTTTCTTCATTAGGCTCATCAACATATTTTTCTTTCTCAACAAAATATGATTTAATTTCTTTTATAAGAGAAATATCATTTTGTGACATTGAAATTATAAAAACCCCTCCACCTTTTCATCAAAATCTCTTATCATGAATGTTTTCATGATTTGTGACAACTTATTGATCATAAAATCATCATTAGATTTTGTTTTAAGAATGTATGAAAAGTTTCAAACTCCACACTTCACATTATTATTTCAATACTCTTTAGAAACTTCATTCTTTCTTTGATTCTTTTGAATTAAATTAATTTCAATGGCATGTCCATGGACCTGAATCTAATAAATAGTCTGATAAAAAACATCATCTTCTTGACTTATTCAATGAGTAGTGAATATGAATATGAAAACCATGTCCCAGAAACATATGTCCATAAAATAAACTCATTACGATAGAATGGGTCTAATTATTATAAAACAAAAACATTATTTTAATAAGAGAGTTATATGAAAATAAATAAAAAACATTTTTAAAATAAAACACCCAAAGGATCTTCAATATCACCTTTTAGATTTTTGGGAAACCCTTGTTAAAATAATTCCTACAATAAGAATGTTTTCCAAACTAAACATTTGTATCCACTCATTTTCCTTAATTTTATCAAAACATATCCTTTCTCAAATGAGAGTATCCTGACACCACACTACTGGATAAAGTAATGTTTTTTATAGAATTCCATCCTTTGGTGGTATGGATATTTTGTATTCATGTAACAAAAATCTCTCCTCACATTAATTTTCAAACATTCATTATCTCTCCCCCACTGTTTCTTTCCTATATTTCTCAATGTCCTATTATTTATTTCTCTCTCAAATTTAATGATAACCAAAAATTCATATTCATAAAACAAATATATATAGAATTTATTACATAGTAAAAATGTGTTACTTTATCTCCACTTTTGTCTACATAATCCAAAGAACATTGGGGGGTTTTCCTTATATGATTTAGGAAGAAATGGGTAGAGGTGGAACATGAAGTTTCATCCCCAATTATACAAACATTTATTTTGGCATTTTTTTAGGGATATAAATAATTTGATTCTTTGATGAAATGTATTCCAGTAAAACATCTCTAGCATGAAATTTGTCTATTATAAAGTAGAAATATATATCAATGGGTTTTGATCATGAATGTTGGACATGATTCATAGAAAAATCAGTTGCACACTAATTATCATAAAGTATCTCCAATGGGTTACAAACATTTACATTCAATTATTCCAGAAAAAAATCATCCACAACATTTTAGTACATGCTTTAGTAGCTACAATATATTTAGATTCAGATATGCTAAAAGTTAATAAACATTGTTTCTTACTATTTAAAATCACTCAACATTCATCGAAGAATAATGTTTCTTCTGAGGATGAATTTATTTTATTATAATCTTCAGCCAAATCGGCATCAGTAAAACCATGAAACTTCTTCTCAATATTTAGTATGTATAACAACTCATGTGAAGTTGTTCCTTTGAAATATCTTGAATATTTTTTTTACCAATTAATGTGATTCTTTTATATTACATTGGTACCTGGTAAAGAAATTTATAGCATAAAAAAAATTAGGTCTTGAGGCTACAAGGTAAAAAGACATCATATTATCTTCCCAAAGTCTTTATGATTCACACTTGTTCTAGACTCATCTGTTGTCAATATTTTACTCACAGAAATTGGTGTTGATTATTTTTTGGATTCTTCTAAGTCAAACATCATTAACAATTCCCTGACATAATATTCATGGGATAAGAAAATTTATTTCACTTTTGTTGAACATGTAGACCAATGAAGAGTGTTAATTACACCAATATAGTCATTTAAAAATTATTCTTCATTTCATCAGCAACTGTTTTAAAAACAACGTCTTTATCACCATAAAAAATTATATCATATATAACAAAAATTAAAATTATATATCTGAAGACAACATTAATCATATATAGGTTTCAATTATCTTTTCCTTTAGAAACGTTCAACATTCTAAAATAATTGTCTTGTTTTGAATACCAAGTATATGGATATTATTTTACACTATAAAAAGATTTATTCAATTTAAAAACATAGTCTTCATCCTCATCAAGTAGAATCCCAACAGGTTTTTCATTGTAAGCTTCTTCCTCAATATTTCCATTGATTAACGGTGACATTAAATCCATATCATAAACATGATAATCCCATTTTGAATCCACTAAAAGAAGATTCATATTTTTAATAGCCTTGTAGAGAAGGAAAAGTATTCATCAAAATCCACAAATTCCACCTATTCAAATCATTTACAATGAATTATTGATTTGTTTATAGAAACATCTCCATGCTGATTCAATTTATTTTTATAAACCCACATTGTTCTAGTAACAATTTTATTAAATAGTCATGAAACAAGTTCCCATGTTTCATTCTCTTCCATATGATACATTCCTTCATTCAAAGAATCCACCAATTAGTTGTGTTTAATAGCTTCTCAATATGATTCCGGTTCAACTTTTGAGATAAGTGAAGTCTAATTATCCAATATCAAAAATAATTTTATTTTAACCATAGCCTTATGATTCACAATAATGTTTTCAAATTCAACATGTTTTTTGTATGGTAGGAAATTTTAAAGATTGATTCCAAGCTAAATTTTCCTCATTAAATAATTCTTTTAAGTCCTGATAAGGGTGTATTGAATTAATTTCAACATAATGGGTATTCTATAGTTTATCCTCTTTATAATTCTCAAAAACCTTTTTTAAGGAACATTGATTTTCGATTACCATCATATAAAATGAGTCCACCATATTTTGTAATCAATTTCTCCAATATTTTAAACTTCTTCCATTTGGTTAATAATTCATTAAAGTTCCTTTCTCATATTTCAAACCAAAAATTCCCAAATATGTATTTTCGATTTGGAAAAATCATTGGCTTCTAAAAAAATTGATATATTTAAATGATTGTTTTTTGGTATACCACATTTCATAATGATTCTTTCTTTATTTTGGTCTCAAGAAAAATTTATTTTGAACATGTACAACAATACTAACATCATCTATCTAGTAGAATTTTGAATTTTTTTATTTAGAAAACATACATCATTCCATTTAATCCATGAATATATTATATCTTTCTCATAATCCGTTTTCTTGTGGATTATAAGGAGCACTATACTGATGTTTTATACCACGATTTCTAAAATAAGATTCAAAAGTATTTATTGTGAATTCGGTACCATTATCTATTTTTTATCTTTTTTATGGAAGCCTCCATTTATTTCTCAACATCCTTTCTAATGAATTTTAAATTTTCAATATACTTTGACTTGGGATTTATAAACATTCTGTTTTTCATCCAAATGAAATAATAATTAAATGTGATAAATTATAAATCTCATTTTGTTGATTAATTTCTAATATACATACATAAACGAGAATGAATAATATCAAGGATTATACTAGATTAAATCTCAAATATTTTATGGCATTTGTTAGTTATCTTTCATTTCTGTAAAATAATTCAAACATATTGATATATTGTTTTTTATATGTAAAATTGCATACAGTATCAACATTATAATGATTAAAAATGTTTTTCTTCCTATGGTTGCCAAGTCATCAATTCCATGATTTCTTTTCATCTTCAGTATTCGAGTAACATGAGTTATTTAATTATCATATTTGAAAAATATTCCCACTGGTGTTTTATTGTTTAGTAATGAAATTTTCTTCTTTTATTTTTTTTATGATTCAAATTTCATTTCAAAAAAATATATTTTCCATTATTAAAATGTTTTCTTACACTGAGTAAGTTATTTTTTATTCTATCAAAAAATAAAACATATATAGATTTCAATTTTCTTCTTCAATCTCTGCCATTACAATTCCTTGGATTTTTCAAGAAACATATTTCCCAAAGGTATCTTCACCCCCATCAAGACCATCAATGTGTTCTCAAATTTTTATTTCACTAATAATATGTGATGAATAATAAACTATAATATATCTAGGGTTTGATACTATTACTTGATTTCAATGCATTTTCATCTAAAAAACTATTTCCTCGACTTTCAACTTTTCAGAATTCATTCTTTTTCTATCCTTTGAAAGTTGTTCTTGAAGTAGTGAAAGAAACCTATCGGCATGATGACCATCTTGATCACATCATCCACAAACATCTTCTGATAATTTAATTTATTTTTTGTTGGCATGTTTCTACATCTTGGGAGTTCACCTTTTCAACATTCATTAATTTAGAAACTCTTTTAATTCTATATTCACTATTTCATCCTCTTTTCTTGAAATGTTTTTTGGGTAAAGATAATTAGTACCTAAAATCCTAATTAATGTTCCCCTAAATTCCACAACACCAGAAATAACTATAAATTTATAATTTGATGCTAAAATAAGATATTTCTCCAATGAAACTTTGTTGAGGTTAATATCTTATTTCATCTCTAGCGTAACCAAGATGTGGACCATATATTCATTTTATTTTGTTTTATACTTATAATTATTTGATAGTTTTATCACATAATTGATTCACCCAATCTTTTCAAATTCATTATCAAGATGAAAAAATGATAATAGAATATGATAAAAAATTATTTTTGATAATAGAATATTTCACATGATTCTCATATTAATCATTCCTAGAAACTTTAGAAGTCTCAACTTTGAGTTCGAATTCTTTGTATATGTTTTCATTTATCTTACTCAAGGTGATTTTGAGCTTAATAAGTTATCATTTAAACTATTTATCTTCTTCTACCATAGTTTCCCGCTTCTTACTAATATCTTCAATCCTCTTTCCCTATTCATAAATTCTATGTTTTTAACTTAAAATATCCATGATGTATTCTTCATTCTAATTGATATCATCTTACTATCCATCTATAACTTCTTGAAAATATCACATAATAACTATAATTACATTATTGATAGTTTTTTTAATACATTGAATATGTTCTATTCTTAGATGATACTCTCTATAATATTCTTTTCCATCTTCTTCACTCTTTGAAAAATATTTTGTTTCTCAAAATATTCAGTAATGGTTTTGAATTGTAATGTACATTCATATTTAAAATAATTGTATTCTATTGAATCCAATAAAAATTCCTTACTCATCATACTTCATTTGTTTTCAGAAAACGTCTTATTTTATCTATCAGAATACTTTTCTTCTTTATAAATTTGGTTACACTTATTTCATTGAGGGTTTCCATGAGAATCATCTCAGTATTCTCCATCATTAATATTTGGGAAATTCATAGAAAAGTGTCTCATTCCACCACAATCAAAAAAAAAATAGAGGATGTTTAACTACATACATTCCTATTCCTCTTTGATAGTTCTTGGATATATGTGACATAATATTTTCATCCAACTCATCATTATATTTATAATTAGAGTCACAACAATAAATATCATCAACATCTTGAATTATCATAATTCACATAGCATCAAAAACCATTTCGTATTAAATAATATTTTTAAACATTAGAGCTTTATTTATTTCATATGTAACATGAATGTTATGATGTTCATGAAGAGTTAATAATCTATATATGTTAGAGAAGAAATATTAGAATATAACCTATCCAAAAAGTTTCACATAAGTTTGTTAACAATTTTAGAATCTTCTAAGACATCTTAGAATCCTATTATGTTGTAAACAATTTCTTTAACTATGGGGATTTATTCATCAATTGTTTCTTCATCTCCCATTATGATGTCTTAATACTTACTACATAATATTTGTAGCTCTGATTCATTAACTTTTTTATTCCCTTCAAGAATAGGTTCCATCTTGTCCTACATACTTTTTGATGGTTTGAGACCATCACCTTCTGATAAAAATTATCATATGAAGAAAAAATTATTTATTTTTAGACATTCCATCCACATATATATTTATATTATTCCCAAACATCATAGTATAATCATTCTCAATAGGTGTAAAACAAACAGTAAAAGAATCAATGACATCTAATAAATGATATTGGAGATAAGGAACCGTCCTATTTTTTCATCCATTATAATTTTTTATCAAATCTAGAAATTCTACTACAGTTTTACAACAGAAATTTCCAATGATAAGTATTCAATAATTGAAACATCCATACAATACCAATGGATGTTCCAACAGATCAAATAAAAATTGAAAGGGTGTGGGATTGAGTTTGTTATTCAGTTTTGTAATTTTGAATTGTTTTCAAAACAAAAATCCTGAAACCTATTAATATTTATATATGTATCAAATTTTAGTAAATCTCCATGCATGAAATAGTAGTAACGAATGTAAATCACACATGATCTATTAGGTTCAGTCCCATTGGGAAAACCTACATAATTTCCCCAGCTACTCCCGTTGGTCTATTGAAATCCAATATGAAGAAGAAGATAAAACAACTTGTTCCAACTCAATTTAGGCACCTTTAATATCCCAATTGCAATGATTATACATACTCCCATCAGTTTGCAATGTTTTATTATAATAAAATTAATCCAACCAAAATAGTAAATACTTTTTTGAATATGCTCCACAACATTTAAATTTGAATTCTCAATATGATTTGGATGGATCAGATTTTCTCAATCTGATGATGCTGAATTCTGGATTTGATTTTCTCAATACAATTATGATGTATTTTGGATCCCATTTTTTCAATACAATTATACTAGATTCTGGATCTGATTTTCTCAATACAATAATGTTAGATTCTAGATATGATTTTCTAAGTATGATAGCCCGAGATATGATTCTATGAATATGCTGATGTTATATTCTATTCACAAAATATGATAATGTTGGGTCCAGTTTTCTAAATATAATAATGATGGATATGATTTTATCAGAAATTTTAAATAACTCTAAATATGAAATACTCAAACGCTAAAATAATTCCCAATACAAGTCATATTCATTAAGATGAGAACATTCAATTCGAATTCTTTGTCACAGTACCTTTTTCCCATTTGTGAATATTGTGGATGAATAAAATATCTGAGGAATTTTTTATAGGAAACTAAATAAAAATAGGTAGGAATCATTGAATCATTCCCCACATCCTCAACTTTTATAATAACTAAAAATATCTCTCTTTTAAAACATCACCTTTGACTACTTCGTATATCGTTTAATTTCAATGAGAATTACTGAAAATTAAAATTCAATTTTGACAACGTAAATTTATAATATCTTTCAAATATCATTACTATATATTTTTTTTCATAGATTCATTATGATATATTTATTTCTCAAATAATTATCATATTTTTATTTCATAACTCATTATGATAATTTTTTTTCTCAGATCAGTATGATCTATTTCATTCTAAATTTCACTACGATCCATTTCATTCTCCACATGATTTTCCAATACGAAAATCCAAGTAGGAAAATGACAGTATGTAAATCTATGTATTAAAATATCAGTATGATTTTTAGAGTAAGAAAATCCTAGTAAGAAAATATTAGTTCAAAAATATGAGTACAAAAAACTAAGTACAATATTTTAAATACGAAAATCCCAGTTTAAAAATCTGAGTATGAAAATATCATATTGATTTTTCTAGTGCGAAATCCCAGTACAAAAATCAGAGTACTAAAAACTGTGTATGATAATCTGAGTACAAAAATATATCAAAAAAAATATGAGAATGATTTCCTGTTATGAAAATCCCAATATCATAATCTCAGTACATAAATTTGAGTATGAAAATTTGAGTACGATTTTCTTAGTACGATTTATCTCTTTCATATCCTTAGCGACATCTTTTTCATTCATAGCTCATTACGATGTAATTACCATTATGATGGAAATATCATTTTTTATCTCTAAAAAAATTTAAATCACTTCACCATTTCATCAGAAGAATATATCATGAGAGGTTTCATGATTTTTGAGATCATATTGATCTGTAAAGAAATGTCTAATTTTGTTTTAGAATGTATGAAAACTGTATAACTCAAAGATTCTCTTACTTATTTGGAAACACTTCAGAAAGATAATTATTTAATTTATTAATTTTAATTTGATAACATTCAATATCCTGATGATGGACCTGATTACAATAATTTGTATAATAAATAACTTCATCTTCCTAACTTCTTCTGTGTCTGGTGTAGATGAATACAGAAATCCATATTTGGAAACTTCATTCAAGAAAATGACCTCATTATGATGGACTAGGTCTGATACCTGGAATAAAAAAAATTATTTTACCAAGATATTTTTTTGTAAAAAAATATTTTTTTTAAAAAAAACACAACAATGGTTTTTCACTAATGTTCTCTTATTTATAGACATAGTTTTATGTTAGTCTATCTGACCATTTTACTCTCCATTCTATATTTTCTAGAGGATGTTTTATGAACCATTCTCTGGATGTGGGATTTTAAAATATTAAATATAAAAAAATATATATATAATACTAAGGTTGAGTTTAAATTGCGAGGAAACAATTTAATTTATATGTAGGGAATGTAATGTCCCAAAAATCTAAAACAAGAACATTGTATTAAATAACATGTAGGACATGAAACACCGAGCGCATACATGAATATAATATCTGGATAATTTAAAATATAATTTCTATTTTATCTAAATAAAAAATATATATTTTAATTCACATGATACCATGTTAGCATGTGTTTCACACAATAACATGTTTCTCCAATGACTTTTATTACATGGAAGATTGTGTTTTACTAAGAAACAATATATTATTAAAACATTTCTGTTTCGTATAATAAGATATAACCTATTTATTAAATTATCCATTTCGAATATGATTAACTAAATTATGAAAATATATAGTTTACAGAAATATAAAACTAATTAATTGGTTAAAAATTAATTATAATTGAATATAATAACCAATTGAATATAAAGGGACTGATTTTATAGAAAACTATTTTTATTCCCATAATGTTTTTTCATCTAAATAAATTAAATTAATTACATGTGCTGAGTTATTTAAATTATATATATATATATATTATATTATATTCAATAAATATTTTTTTGAAATTCATCCAATATATTTGATAGTTTTAAAGTAAAAAACTTTAATATTTTTCTTGAAATCAATATTTTTCTGAAGGAACTTTTATATTCATTTAATGGGGAACCTATTTTAAATATAAAATTTTCAAATTTTATAAATTATTTATTTGATAATAAAATATGTTTTGTATTTAAAAAATAAATGTAATGTTTTTTTTTCCATTTTGGGTATTTATTTGTGAAGGTTCATGTTTTGATGAATTGTAAAAAATACAGAGTTTTAATTCAAAACTAATTTTTTATTGAAAATTTTAATTTAGATATTTATAATGTTGATTGGTTTTAATGTTTAAATATATAATTTTGATATCAATTAATCTAATTTAGCTAATTTAAATAAATTTCTGTTATAAATTTAATGTGAATATAAAGATAACTTTTGATCATTTTTACATTAAAACTTGTATTTTTGATATGTCAATGGGATAAAATTTAAACTATTTTCCTCTAATTATATAATTTAAATTTGTAAAAGTTGATTCTGTATTTTGAATAATTATAATTTATAATTTATATAATGATTATCTTATTTGTTGACAAAAGGATTTGTGAATGTGACTATAATTAATTATAGAGATTAGGAGAAAAAATAACTTTATAAGGGACTAAACCTTAATCTTAACATACAAATTGGCCAAATAAAATGTCTAAAATATAGTTTATGAATATATTTAGACTACATCTTCCATTTTATCTAATTTAGTTCAATATTGGATCCACATGGAAAATTTAATACTTTGGTGGAATTCCCTTTTCAAAAAATTATAAGAATGCCACATGAAATCCACTATAAAAAGGTACTCAAAACTACAACTTATTCACACTTATCAAGAATCATTGTGCAAAAAAATACCTTTCAAAATATAAGATCAAAATACCTACCCTAAACATAGAATACTATATTTGGGTAGTAATCGATCCGAGGAATCCCTTTGGTGCAAACCAAAAATATTTACCCAAAGAAGAGGTAACATCCTTCCTCAAGCTCTTTTATTTTATTTTCAGTCTCCACCCCCTCCAATACTATTATTAGTTCATTATAAAAAAATTAGTATCACAAATTTACTTATGTTAGTTTTATTCTAATTTTTCTACCTACACTTACACACACCCATCAAATGGGTAGTGAACGTACCATTTATGTGTATGACGAACTACCTCCTCATAAAACGATGTCGTTCAAATTTTCTTGTACCATATCTCATGGTTGGGATTTACGATTGAAACATTATTTCAATTTTATATTTTTTATATTTATAATTTCATTATTATTATTTAATTTTTATATAACACATACCATTATTCTTTAAATTTTGTGTAAATATGGAAAAATCGTTTGTGGATGTATGGACTATCACATCCTCAAAGCAATGTGATTCATTTTTGGAATACATGGATTTTATAAAGGATCAATTTAAAAAATACATATTAAATATGTTCAATAATTGAGATACTAATATTATAATATACATATATTTATGTCACTTTTCAATAGTTTTGTATAAAAAAATTAATGTAGCCTTCATGCGTATGTACGACATACCATCTCCTAGAACAACACATTCCATTAAAATGTAAAAATATTATACATTTTGATAATACATATATAATGAATATATATGATATTTACATCATGTTCTAAATTATGGAGATAATGAAACCATGATGGGAACCACCTATAACAAGTTCGAATATACTTGAAATACATGGAAGTTAACACACGAAATAGTTCAAATAGTGACTGACTACTAAAAAACAAGTAATAATATATTATAAGAAGATAATATATCCAAAAGGCTGGGGTCAAGCCCCTTTATTAAAAGAAGAAAAATAAAACACGAACCCCTTTAGGTAGGGTAAAGGGAAAACCCCTAGCAATCCCATAGGCTTAAAGACACAAACCCATATCACTTTTCTTTTTGTGAGGCAAAAACTATTTTAACCACTTATTTCATTTTTGTGGTGTATATAATGAACCTATTGAATTTTATATCATGAATAATTTTTTTTCATGGTACTTAGTTTTTATTTTGAATGTATATCTTTCATCGGCGTTGCAATTCAAAAGTTACTATGTAGTAAGGGACTTCATCTCAATTTCCTTTCATTAAGACATACATTATTTTTGTTCTCATAATTTCTTATATATAGTGTACATATTACCAATTTTTCATGAAATATATTGATTTATTAACTATTCATTATATTTTCAGTTTCAAATTAAAATATTTCATCAGATTTTGTTATAATTATGTGTTACCAAGTAGAAAATAATTCATAACATATTTTTAAGGGGTTATATTATTTCTATATTATAATTAATATTATATGATTATCTATGTAATCAATTTATAATATATTTTTTTAATTCTATTTATTTTATGTGGATTTCAGTTTGAGAGGCATAATATATTTATTGATTTTTTATCACATTAATGTTATTGTATTATATAGGGATTACATCATAATCACATTTTGTTCAAGATTGTATACAATTGAAATTAAATTAGAGGAAAATATTTTATCATTTTTCACTAAACCCTTTAATTTTACTCTACTATGTTTATTAATGAAATATTTCAGGTAATTGTACCATTTTTTACTCATTAGTATAGAAAGTGATTTAGAAAACGTTTTTATGAAAACCCAAGACCATTTGTCTCTTTAGTGGGCAAACCTATTTTATTTTAAAAACAACGTGTTATTGAAAAATGTAAAAATAATTTTAACCTTTACAACATGATTTATAAATAAATTTTTCACCCTTTATTAATTTAATTTTTTAAAATAAATCATCCTTTTGTTTTCCAAACAAGTTATTTATTTGCCTATTTCCCTTAAAAAATGAATGTTTTTTAATTGTATGTCATTTACGGATTTACCCAATGAAATTTCGTTGAGAATTCCATTCCAAGTTTAAATTGTTAATTTCAAAATAATTTCTTTTTTAAAAATTTATTTTCAATGAAATTAATTAAAAAAAATGAAAATGAACATTATATTTTCATTGATAATGTTTTTAAAAGATAATTTTATTTTTACTTATATTCATCAATGAAAAAATCCCTTTATTTTCACTCCACTTTGGATAGGTTTTATTAATAATATCCTAATTATTTCTTTTCATGGTTTTAATTGATTTTTCCTTGGTTAGTATTAAAATTTTCATCCGGGATTCCTTTGCCAATCCCCCTAAAATATGCAATTTCCATAGATCATTGAACACTTAATTTCTCTTTGTTATCCAAACCATTTATCATGGATATGTTAATATCTTAAACTATATATAGTTTTTAAATACGATGACTAGTTTGAAATTTTTTTCTAACTTGGGAATTATGTATAAATATGTATCTTCAATTCAGTGAAAATATTTGATAAGTCAAAATTTTCATTAAATAAAACGATTACTCAATATATAATGAATTTTATGGAAAATTAATTATGAATGGGTCTCAGACATTATATTTCCCTTTGATGCATTAGTAGATTCTCATGATGAAAATTAGTTGCAAAAATTAAATAAGATTCTACCTATATTTTTAAATTGTCTGGAAGATGGATCCTGACAGTATATGTTCTCATGTTCATAAGACATATCGTCCAATAATTAATCATTTAGATCATTTTGAATCATTATTTTTTTATAAATTTTATTTTTACAATGAAAATATATATCGATGAATTTCATTTTCAGTTTATTGATTAACATCCATGTGTTTTCAGTTTCCTACATTTCCTTATTAAATTTTCCTTATCAATTTATTTGAATTTCATATATTTTTAGTTATTTAACTTTCAATAATGTATAAAAAATTCCCTTTTAGTTTTTTACTTTCATGGTATGTGTATTTAGTTATTATATTTTCATATTTATTATTCTCATTGGGTCATTAATTTTCCACTGTATTTACCCTTAACAATCATTTAAGCTTACCCTTATTTGGTTTCCTTTCCCCATTCTCCCTTGAAGTGTACTGAAAAAGATATTAACTGATATTCTATATGGGAATAATGTTTTCAAAAAAAGATAAATAAATTATGTTATAATTAGTGTATTAATTTTTAATGAAATATTCATGCATGTATATTTTTTAGGATGATTAAAAATCTATTCAATCATTTGGGATGGGATTTACGTTTGTCTTATGCCAATGTAATGGTAGAATAAAATAGACTCCAAGCTTTCTGGGGTGATCTCTCTACAAATGTACACGATTTAAAACTATGGTCTTACCCGACATGTATTTGGGATGCTTTATATGATAAATTTTAGATGAAAAAACCAAAAACCTCACCAAACAAAGTTAAACTATTTCCTTAGCCTAAATAAACATGGGACTCTTCATATGATAAATATAATATTAATAAATATCCTCACCAAAGAGGATGTATCCAATCTAGAATCAACCTTTATTAAAAATCCGTTCCATAATGTCATAAAACATGATTACCATACCAAATGGGATATTTATGGGATTCATGATCCTATGTCTTGGGACCAACCTCAGCAGTAACCTATATTAGGGCCTCCCCATACTCTAAGCCTCAAAACCTTAAAATATATGAAAATGGTTTTATGATTTATTTTCTAAGTAGATGGACTCCCTAGATCTCATTTCCTTTTAGATTCATCTCATTTACACCACCCAAGGATCCTACAAATACATTCAAACATTGAATAAAAAAGATTAAAATCTAAATCTATGTCAATATAGCTTGCTACAACCCCTTATTATTGAAGTATGAAACACCCCTGGTGTTTTAGAAAACCAATTCCCCCTTCCTAATTTTAACATATCCTCTATAGAGGGGATTTCATCCAACCAACATTGGTCTCCTACCATGATATGTTTCATAACCATGTGTGGTTGATTCCATATCCCATGGGATATATTATGATCCCCAAATCTCAAATCATGTTTCCACACCCATAAATAGCTCATTAATGTGTTTTTATTGCATCAGTATCATAAAGTAAATTGGAATTCAAGTTTTCCTAGAGATGTTATATCCAAAAGATCCTTACCGAACATCATTTGACATTGGGTTATAACTCTTACTCACTAAAAAATCCTCTTTATGAAATTCACAGTTCTAGTTCTCAGCTCTATGACCATAAACTAGAATCCACCATAGTTCATACTGTATGAATTTAAACTACAAATCCTATCTTCCTTTCCCCAATATATTTAAATATAATCTTACCCTATGTAATAAAAATATGCTTCCTCATATAAAAAATATGTTATGTGCCGAACAAAAATATCTAAAACATAATGTTAAATTCTCTTGTTACCCCATGAAATGAATATTGGATTCCTTATATGAAAAATATGAGATAAAATAAACCAACATCCCCAACATATGAAAATAAACTACATCATTTCTATATGAAATGAATAAAAGATTCATCAAATGAAAAATATGAGATGAATAAAACAAAATTCTTCATGAAATTGTGTTAAAATATTTCCTCACCCTATGAAATGAACAAAATATTCCTTATATGATAATTATGAGATAATATAAAGAAACATACTTAGTACATGATGTTAAATTGTAGCCTTACCCAATATAGTGAACATATGATTTATCTAATGATAAATATGTCATCAAATAAAAAATCATACCCTACAAAAAGATGTTAACTTGTATCCTTACATTATGTAATGAATATATAATTCCTCAGTTGTTAAAGATAAGGTGAATCAGAGTCTTCGCCAGATAGAACATTGCCTTTCTAGACTAGTTCTGCTACCATGACGCATTCTGAAACTATGTGTGTCTTCATTAACACTTGCATGAGATACATATTTATTCCAAAAATCTATCATCCTAGGTCCATACATACAACAAAATCATTTCAGGTTTTCCCCAATTTTTGTTATGCTTGATCCCCACCTACCCACAATTTCATCCAACGCATTGAGAACATGGTGGCATAGCCCTTAGAGAACTCGAAATCCTTTCCAGTCTATTCCACACATTTTTACCCACAATATGTTCTTTATATGACATGGATAATGATCAACCTAATGATCTCAACACGATAACTAATGAAAATGGCGTGTACCCACGTTAGCTGACCTACCGCATGGCTTCACAGATGGAAGGATCCTAAATAAAGGATGGTGGTTCTCATGTTTCAAACTTAGTCAATGGTTTATCCTGTATTTATTCACCATATAGTTAAGAATAATCAGTGCATAAGCTATTTTTCAAACATGGTAAATAGTTTATTCCCACCTATCGACCATTCAAATTTTGCTATATATGTCCTAGAAGTAAAGACAATACATTGCAGGACTCCCCATGGTCCTTTAGTTCAACCAATTATTGTGTAGAACCCCTATAAATAATGAGAAATCCATGAAACCACTTATTTCTCACATTGATAATAAATCAAGTATAGTATCTGTTTGGAAGGAGTTTCCCTTAGAATGATTCAAGATCAAAGGTGTCATAATGGTCTTAACTAAATAACCTTAAACTATGAGACTTGGTCCAAGAATATGAACCTTAATTTATGTGCATGTTTTCTCATAGATGTTCTTTGTGGGAGGGACTCCTTAGATACTTCTTAGTATCAGGTTACTTCTCTCCCATTCCATAGACACTCTCAGTTGATAACCCCCATCATCCAAACATCAGGATCCTAAATCATTTTTAACCTATCACACATGAATTAATACCTGAAACTATTTCCTTCTTCCATGAATTATGACTGTAAACTATTTGAACCCCAAGTCCAACAATTAAGACCATTATATATTGGTGACATCTTTGTTTCACTGGTATGACCAAAAAGGGACCATGTAAAAAGACTTACTAGTGTGTTACTTTTAAATACCTTTATGTATTCATAGAAAAATATGTGAATCTCACCCTCTATGTTACTAATATGACCTGGGTAAAAGAATAGTCTAAAATAAAAATTTGCTAAACCAATCAGACCCACCCGCAAAATCAATAAAAACCTAGAAATTCACATTAAGTCCATCAGTTATAGAAAACCTTCGAGCCGAATCATAT
The DNA here is from genome assembly GCA_963277665.1 of Viscum album. Taxonomy (NCBI): domain Eukaryota; kingdom Viridiplantae; phylum Streptophyta; class Magnoliopsida; order Santalales; family Viscaceae; genus Viscum; species Viscum album. The sequence goes on along the minus strand of OY728158.1, from coordinate 1,848,519,081 downwards.
TTTCCATTACATCATGGGATCTTTTATGATGTTCAACCCACATATTTCATGATCATTCATACCATAAAATTGACTAGATGGGATCTAATAATGATGGTTCAAACATCATAGTCATAATACAATATATTGGTCTATGGATTTCATAATAACATGAAATGGAACTATTTATGCATAATCCCTAAAATAAGATGTTAAAAATCATTTTTAACATCCTTCCCTGAGAATGTTAATTTGTTCGCCCTCTTTCATCATCAGAGGACATAAAAATTAATATAACCTTATTCACAGGCCTAATTTTTCCTTACCCCCATCAGTTATGGTAAACTTTTGGTGCAACTAAATTTCAATGATAGTTCATTAGAATAAAATACGACACATCCCCTAGAATACTAGTCTGGAATTCATTTTGATAGATATTCCAACCCAATATGCTAAAAAACACAGTGGTTTAATCCTAAGAATATTAAAATCCATTAAACAATCCCTTTATTCATTCCTTACCTTTTCCCCAACCTTTATTTGAATCCCCTTAATATTTAATATCTGAATGGACCACCTTAATGGAAATGGTTTCTGGCCCCACTTGTTCATTCAACTTCCTAGAAACATGCTATGAAAAACATATGAAAACATTTTCATAGGTCTTGTGTTTCGAAAAAGGATAGTGACTAACCTTAATTTATTTATCACCAAACATAAAAGAGTTATAGTGGAATATATATTTAAAACATTCCAAACTACATTACCATATTACCCTTTACCACATTCATGTTTAAAATCATGGATTTCTTGATTCAATATATTCATACACATTGTTTAGGTATAATTAAATTCCCATGAAATTACCCTACTCACGCACCTCGACTCATAGGGAAACAAGTCAACTATGTAGAGATCCAATCACCATCCATGACATACATAATCCATACACTCCCTAATGTGATCTATTTACCATTACAATTGAGATATAGTTGGCCTCAATTCAAAGTTTTTTACTTATTTCCTTCCTCATAATCTAGTATTCCCCCGTTTATTCCTAGTTTTACCCCATAATATGAATTGGAATTTTTTCTTACTGAAGAAAATACAAGAATTGTGAAAACATTGATGAAGTTGATTGAAAAGCATAGTTATATTCATTAGATTCTAGTTGACTGATCATGGATTCTGAATGGACTTAATGATCTAATGTTATGTCCCTTTGAAGTCAGACTACTGAAAATGGCTAGTAAAGGAGATTCTGGAACAACGTATATAATTCAAAATAACTCAAATGTCTATCAAGGACACATATTTCATAAATATCAATAATTCATTAAATTGTATGAATGGTTTTAACCTACACACATTGTACCACTTGTTGACATAATTCATCTTTCCACACAAATCTGGAGGGAGTAACCTTGGTGCTTTGTAACACCATTTCAGTGAAGTCACCTAGATGAGTGGAGATGGAGGTGGTAACCTTTACACTGTGTAACTCTAGTTTTTTTAAGACACCTAACCATGTAGAACTAGATGTGGTAATCACCATGTAGTATAATTTCATTCATGTAATTAACTAACTATTATGAAGCTATAAGAGATAACATCTATACAGTGTAACACTAGTTCACATAAGTCACCTGGACTTTCTGAGGATTACATTGTAACCCCCAAAAATCATACATATATTCACAAAAATACATCCATAATGAATGTATTAATAAATCATGATGTTCTCTATCATCCTATAAACCAAGGAACTCATCTTCTCTATGCCTATAAATATCCCCTTCAAGTCATCATTTTTGAAGAGGACACACCATGCAATAACATCGCTCTCTCTATAAATGAAACATGAAATTTTTATTGAATTTTGTTTAACATAATTCCTAATTGGAAATCATAGATGAATTATTTCACATGAGATATTCAATAGATGTGTTCTTCTTATAGGACATTTGACAGAAATTATATCCATGAAGAATATTGTTTTCATAAGATGTTTATTACTCATGAAACTGAAATTTTGATGAAACAAAAATGTTTTCTAAAATAGTGGTTTCCACATCCATTTGTATCCCTTGTTTAATAGAACATACTTTTAATGATGTTGATAAAATTCAAATAATTCTTATACTTATCAAAACCTATACCCTTCATGAAACCCCTGTCTTTCAAGAACCTCCTTGCTTAACAACCACAAGTCTAAAATATGGGGAATTCACCCCCACCCCATGAGTTCTATGATTGGATAAAGTCTCAAGAATCATTCTCGATCACTTCATTATTTTCACTAATTGCCATGAAAAATATATATATGTATAGCGATATTATATGGTTGGTTTGAGGAAATTTTTATTTAATTCTTATACAACACAAACATGCACACCTAAAATTCCATGATATTAGATACTCTTATACACTACCTAAAATGACTTAAATTAATGTACTCAGCCTAGTCCCTTTCTCCTAAAAAGAATTAAAATTAACCTCTTGGTTTCCAGATATATCAAGATTTGAAATAATCCTCAAGAAACTCTTCAATCCCCACCACAAGACACCTATTCTAGATTAATCAAAAGAGGTCCACACTTCCATAAGTTCCACACTAGCCATTCCTAGGATTCTTATTAATAGTAGTCCTCATTGAATGGTGTAAAACTATATAATGACCAATATAACAAGAATATGACACCTCCTGTGAAAAATAAAAGACGCCTTGTATATCAAGTGTTTGATGCCTCATTCCATGATCATGAGATGACCCCCTTAGTACTCTCTACATGATTTCAAACTATTATATACCCTATATGTCAGTCATAAGATTCATCTTATTGAAAAATAGTTGTGTTATCCATAAAGTGTAAGATTTATCATTCAATGGTCTCCATATGACCCCCTGAGTCAAGACTCAATGAATTTAAGATGTAGCATACCCTATATGAAAATATATGATTACACCAATGAAAAGAACAATATTCAGTATGCATCAGGATTAAGATTCCCTATTATTTGACCCTAAGATGACCCCTTTTGTCCTTAGTACATGAAGTTAAACTATAACATACCGTATATGAAAATCATATGATGACTATAGTGATCAAAAAAAATAATTATGTTTCAAACATAATATTAATCATTCCTTGATCAAAAGATGACCCATTAGAAGATCCCATGGTCCACCTCCGAATGTGTATGCCCTTATCCTATTCCTCAACCTATCAGAGGGATGAGATAACCTCATGACCATACATGTGTATGGATGATCTAATAGTTTTTATAATAAATCAAAATTCATACCATTTCCCTCTCTAAAAGAACGTGGAATGTTTCATTATTTATTCCATAATCATACAATGATTTGACAATAGTGACACCCGAGAATCTTCCAAAAGTATTAACTAACCACATAATAAATTCTTATAGTATCACCATTGGAAGGTTACATGCATAATAGAAAATAAGACCATCAGTTCTGCAAGACTCACTTCATGAAGCTTCCATGTCTAAGACACACACCACCCCTCATTAGTTCCCCATCCACAACCTAATATCCCTAACAATGTAATGTTAAGCTTCATGGATATATCCTATTACATAACTGTAAACATCTATATCAAAATAAATGAGTTTTTAAACCTTTTTCCCAACCAGGGTATATAGGATACATATATGAGTTTCAATATTGATATGGAAAATACATCAAGGTACCTCCCAAATGATCAATCCTGATTAATTAGTACTCTTACAATTCCTAAGCGTGAAAAATTCCCCATAGGGACACCCTAAATCCTCCACCTATCCTCACAAGATGTTTAAACAATGACCCATTTTTTCCTAAAATACATTTAAATTATAACCTACCTATCACCAGAATACATTATACCTGTTATATGATACAATCTCTCTACCACATACAATTAAAATGGGACACTTGAGGTAAAAATCTGTAGAAGACCTATGCCCATGGGGGAAACTACCACATGGATAAAAAGAGGTTCCCTTTTATCCGTGCCTAAGATGCCTCAAATGAGATGCCACTAACTTCCAGATGATAAGAATTTATATTTTCCAAATTAACATAACTTCTAAATAATCCCATAAATTTATGATGTTACCATATAATCTGACCGAAGGAATTTTCCCTGTTGAGGTAAAAGATGCATAATTAATTGATTTTCACCTTGAGATAACATTTTTAATGGGCCTCATGAACATGATTTAACCAATGACGGAGAAGCATAAAAGGATATGAGATCCTCGGAGGAGTCCATGGAAGTAGAAACCAAAAAAACAACCTCCTATTTTGATCAATATGATATTGTCACCGATTAAGGTGATGAAATACTCTCACATTTAGGAAATGAAAATGAAACTAATGAACATTGTGATGCAAATCCACGATTTTGATGCATAAGAAACATATACAAAACATAGTGAAAAAAGTGAAACATAATTTTCAACTAAACTATAATGTTATGTTCACCTAAATCACCATGGACCCCACACCAAGTATTGACTAAAATATATCAAATAGTATCCAACATAATATAAAATGATGGTCCCCTGCTACCACATCACTTTGGATTTTATGCTCTTCCCCAAGATTGCACATCATGATCCATCCATCAATAAAGAGTAGTCATTACAGAAAACACCTGGACAACAATTACATTTCATGATCCCCATATATCACATACATACTATATCATACCATGAAACTCAGCCAATACATAATCTTCTCAACACTAATCACATATCTATATATTAATCATGTAGTTTTAGGGATCAACCTTATCTCATACATTTTGTATTATACCTCAATCAAACACAACTCTTAAAAAATATACCTATAATAATACATAAGTTACAATATATAGAGATATAAGTATATTAGATAACCATTGGCCAATGTATCCATAAAAACAAATATATAGAGATATAAAAAAACTATGCATATTATCACAATACTTCCAAGAGAAGTGTTGGGGGGAATAGGGGGTAATAAGTCATCCATTCCTCATCGACCTAGAAAATATGGAAATCACCCACATAGATTCCACCAGCTACCAATGCCTCTACTGACAAGGATGGTATGACATATGAAATCATAAAACCGAAGATATATATATATATATATATATACTACAACCATACTATGTGAATCATCCTATCCTTATAATCTAATACATCTATCATCTCTCAAACACCTATATTTTGATTCAAATGAATATATGTCCTATAATCACCAGATCTTTTCAAGAGAATTATATTTAATTATTTATTTAAGAATTTTTTTAATTACACTGGATTATCAAATGATTATCTCATGTGCTCAAGGAATAATCCATATGATCCCACAGTTTTTCAATATTTACAATCATTTAACATTCCATCAAGCCTCCAACCCCATGGTTTAAACTATTCAATTTTATTACCATACTACAATTTTTTTTAATATAGGTATAATCCTATGATAATAGGAATGGTGTATAAATCATGCACAATATCTACATCAAGTAGTGGGAAAAGGAATGGAAAAAGAAAGAACTCAGACATTTGGATGATAAATCAGATTTAAAAAAAGAAGAAATCAAAGATTATAACACAGCAACACTTGGAAATACTAGATTTAAACAACCCTATTAGTCTGAATTCAACCACTCACAACACTAGGAATATCACCATGCATCCTTCTATCTCTGGATAAAAACATCTTCAAAACCTGGGCCTACCCTCCAATATTTCTCTATTCCACCATCTATCCCAATATCAAATCAAAATTCATCACAAGTCACTAATATAATTAAATAACATAGGGTAAAAAGTACACAAAGAACTTTTAATAGGGTATATTGACCCTAAAATTATGGTAGTCATAATTTATAAACATCTAAGATTGATCATCACCGAAATGATTATTTATCAATAAACCAGTTCATTCCAATTATTAATTAACCAATTAATTTATCATATTCTACAACCACATGAAACTAATGTCATTATTTGTAAACGCCATTATGATAATTTGAAAATATTTCAATGATACCACCCAATTTCATCAAACAATATAAAATAAATATTTCAATTAATCTATTATATGTATAATTTTCCAAAAAGAATTTTGTTGTAGACATGAATTTATAGATCTAAATTTTTTAACTGAAATCAACTAAAAAATGATAAATCATATTATTGAAATAACTAGAACACTATACAGAAAATCTAGAGTAAAATCCTTACAAAGACATAAATACATGAAATCACTACAACACCAACCAATTTTATCATTAATCTAATTTACTATTCATATGGTTAATTCTACTATTACATAACGAGGTGAAGCATAATATTTTTATGTATTTAAATAAATAAATTGACATGAATCAATTCTACTTTATCTAATATAATTTCAATAACTTCCCACAATAATAGATGATCGAGGATCAACCACCATCAGATGGAATACCACCAAGAGGAAGTAAGGCTTGCTAGAACCTATCATCCATAAAAAACCATCAACACCATGTAGATATCGTCCCAAAAAAAGGAGTATTTACCTAATGATCACCTGTTGTAATTGAATAATGAATAGGGAAATAGGATGGAATATTACCTTGATCAAGAGAAATTGAATCCTTATGATCTGGCCTAGTATCCAAAAGGATTGTTTCATAGGGTACTAAGTATCGGTATAACAAAAACACACATACTATGATTTCTATCAACCTAGAATCAACATGATTCTACTAACGAATATACACTTTAATTTCTAATGCTTCTAGAAATGGATAGAATTCCATAAGAGAAGTGATAATATAATAAGAGAGATGAAGAAATAATGTAAAACATCACTTCATATCCATAAATTAGAATGAACACATTAAAATATTTTAATATATATATACTTATAAATAAAATGATATATTCAGTTTACAAAGATTCTGGACTATTATGTTATACTCTACAATGAATTCGTACAATCTATGGTGTTTTGAGAATATTTTCTTGAAACACTGTTGGAAATGGAATGTTATTTTCTCATTGGGGTTTTTATTTAAAAATTAAAATGGTCATAGTGTGAGATGGTCCTTTACCCATTTTTTATAGGATATCCATATAGTTTCATTCATAGAAACATGCCCTTTATTGTCAAATTTTATCATTGGTTGTTTAGTATAAGATTAATATACTACCTACATGACCACTATTATGGAATTAATATCTATGTTTCTTGATGTGGTGTACCAAACATGAGATGGACAACCCATGAATGTTTTTCAATGATCTGGTCATGAAATAGGCTTCCCCACATCCACACCATGGTGTTCGGACTACAAAATTGGAAAACACCACTTCCCTCACCATTAAAACACCTATAATTTCCATCTCAGAACTACCATGCATTGAAAATAAAATAGAATGGTCAAAAAAAAGCAATCCATAAAATTTTATTCCTCTTAAAAAATAACATCTTTAATAATTTAAACGAGAACTAATGAGAGGAAAATAAATGTACTAACTCAACAACCAACTCATGAGATACCTATCAAGAATCCCACTATCAGTAGAGCACAACCACCAAACTAATAGAAACATGGAACATACACCTCAACACTAACAAACAACTAAAAAACAACCCTAAGGAATATATCTATACAATAGGTGTAAATCAATAATTACGGAATCAAATAAATTAATATGATTCCAAACATGATAAAGGTCCATATCAAAAAATAATATATCTGAAATAATAACTAAGACAAAAACATTTGGATACTGAGAACTTATATATTACTCAATTTCCAAGGTTCTCTCATTCACACAACCATATCACCATAGTAAATGGACCAACTCCATATTATACCCCTAAAACAACTTCTCCTAGTAGCCCTAGATCTCTACCAGCCAGTCATAAAAGGAATCATCATCATAAACATCGATCGTTCACTAATAGATGACTTTAGAAAATTCATAATGGTAACAATGAATCTCTTAAACATGATATAAATTATAAATTCTAAAAATCCATATTTGATGTTTTATTTTAAAATGAATGTCTCTAACATAATACAACTCATTAAAAGGACTAATAAAATTTAGATATATATTACTACCATAACCAATCATTCACTGCCTATGATGATGAGTCGGCTTCAAGAATATAGGATATTTATTGTAGAACTCCATAGGTCTCCAAATATGGTTGGAAAATGACTTTTTTTTATCATGAACTACCTTTATCCTCCCAAAAATCACTTAACCCCTCTCTACCATACTTAGTTCAAGTTTTATCTTAATAATTACTGACTCTTAGTGCAATTTACTAAAAAAAATATAACTGAATTATCATTGAAATAATAATTTAAATGTAATCATAATAATGGTGGAGTCGAAAATATTAATATATAAAACATAGATAATAGTCGGTCGCTGAACCAAAAACCTCTAATATCCATTACACATGAACCAAATATTTCATTAAGAGTCTATATAGTCATCTCTATAAAATTTAAATTTTGCAAATAAAATGTAATTATATGGAAAAAACTGAGATCCAAAAGCATGATTGATACCCCAAGAATAACTAGAGTTAAAATGAGTATCACAATTAGAGATGGTCATCCTCAAGACTCTATGGAGCCTCACCAACATATCAAGATATTACATTGAAAAACCTCTACTAATATTGACTATGTGATTAATAAAAGTTAGCTAATTTTATTTAATGGTATACTATCACCCGCATAGCATCATAGCCTTCCCAATATTGAGGTAAACTAACTAATATGTCCATAAAAGTTTCTCCCACTTCTAATGAGGATCATACAATGAATAGAGTATGTAATGATCCAGGCTCTAGTAACCCAAAATTGGGACTACTTTATTAAATTAGAATAAATACAAAGAGTGAAATCATAATCAATAGATTAGTTTAGAAATTTTAGAGAACCATATACCTACATAAAACCCATTTTACACTATTAAAATAAAATAAAACATCAAAAAATAAAATTCTCAACATCCTTGAAACTCATTCAAAGGATTTAACATCAATAAATAATGGGAAAAAATAAGTATGAGGCCAAATGACCAGTAAGGGATACATAACATGTATTACGACATGATTAAAAAAGTAATATTCAATATGAAAATGTAAATAACAAAAAACACATTCCATTTAATATATAACATTAACATGAAATAAATAATAATCATTAGGTAAATTTATATAGCAAAACACACTTTCATCTAATCAATAAATTGAGAATAAAATGCATCCAAAGATACTATCAATGTGAAAGAATAATGGATAAAAATAATAAATTAATTCAAAATGATGGAATCTTTTAATTATTAAATTTCTTAATCTTAGAAATAATGAAACCTCTACTATCATTACCATTCACAAGACTATTTAAGATGACGGGTAAAAACCTATCTGATTTAGAGAAATTATTTGTCTCATTGGACCTATTAATGAATTTAGGGGATATATATAACAAGTACCTACCAATAATTACATGTAGAAATAATTATTTATATATTTTATATTTTATTTAATATATGAATGAATATATCTTATCATAAAATATCCATATTGAGTAAATGATATGGGTTTATTAATATTTACTTAACTTATCAAATAACATTCAAAGAAATACCTATTTTAAAAAAGGAATATGGTGTCATAAAATAATAATATACATCATACGTGAATATTTATATGTAATAGAAATGTATTGATTAATGAAAAAATTATTATAATAAGGCTATTTGTTTGAGAGAAAATAAATAACCACAAAAGAATGTGTGATTATACCATAATATTTTTACATTATTGGTATCATTTAAATTATAACCACTTAAATAAATATTTGAAATGAAAAAATAATATTTATAAATTAATGTGAAATAATTTTAAATACATAAAAGTTGAATTATATACATCACATAAAATCGAATAAGTTTATATTAACAAATATTTCTTAATGAAATAGAAATTGAGATAAAATCCCGGAAATCATGGTTTCATTTAGTAGAACAAAAATTATCCTCTGCAATAGTAGTTTTATGAATGTTATGAACATAATAAATAATCATAATCACATTTAGAATATCATATATGATCGTATTAAATCATTTTACCCACTTTTTTAATAATATTTCATTATTTTCATTTTTTTGGGACTTAATTGCCTTGTTTTTCATCCCTCCTTTTACAATAATATTCTGATTATTATACATAGGATATAAATAAATCATATATTGAATTATATAATTTGTTAATATAATACTTACTTAGTGGAAAATTTTTAAACTATTCATAAAATTTTGGATGGAAAATGAATTGAATTAAAGTTTGTAGATTGTAGTCCACACGTACGCACAAACAGTGATATGATTTCACTAATAGGTGAAAGGGTAATAAATTGAATGATATATTATATTTAAATATTTTATATTATTTCATATAGATCACAAATATTCATTAAATTTATCCTTATTATCTTCCATGTAAAGCGTATCTGAAAAAAAAATTGCATCACTTCCTAAGGTCGTTGGTCATTGTACACATGAGTGATATTATCATATTTTAAATAGAATAGAAATTAAAAAGGTATATATTATATTATAATTTTATATTTATAATTATATAAAAAAATAATATATAAAAAAATTAATCCCAACATTATATCTAACCACAAGAGTTGTTGATGAAAAATGACTTCCATCTAGTTATGAGGGGGTAGTCCATTGTACACATGATCGATGGATTCATTTCCCATTTGATAGAAGTGGTGATGGATATAGGTTAAAAAATTAAAAAAATATATAATTATATAGGATAAATAATTTTTATTATATAATCATTATTTAATATTATTTTATGGATGATGAATAAGAAATAAAATAATTTCAATTGTTTAAGAACGTTAACTCTTATTCAGATGACCTCTTTGAGTTTTAATGGAATCCCTTCTTATGATAGATTTTAGATAAAACCATGAATTATAGAATATTTTTATGGTGGTATTTATGTGATTTGGGTAGGTATTGGAAGATCCAAATGAATTAGGAAATGGTAATATGGGAGGATAGAGGGTATCCTTTTATAACTGAGAGAGAGTTTACTTGGAAATTTTAGAACATTCAATCATAACTGTGTTTTTAACATAACACAAGCTCAACTTATTGGTCATTATTGTTCATTAGAGTTGATAAAGTCAATATCTTTACATAAAATTGATGTTGGAAAAGTTTATATATATCATTTTATCCTGATTCTTCGTAGTTTAACTCCTTGGTAAATAAGTTTTTACCTCAACCGTAATAATTAATATTTGATGTTCTCAAAATTCTTTGTGGTAAAAATTAATTTTACCTTTTTATATTATATTAATTGTACTAATTAATTAAATTTTATTCCATTTTTTATAAATAAACTCATATAAATTGTGAATTTAATTTAAAATTTATTCATCGATGCGTTGAAAAATAATGTTTCCCAAGAGAAAATTGTCATTATTATAGACGTTTTTAATATCCAAATCCAATATGATATCGATTTTTCTGACCAAAATTTTATTGATTGTCATATCATTTAACTAATTTTTTTTAATAAAAATTTAAAATTAAATTTAATTGTTTAAATAATTTATATCAGAATCCCTCTTTCAAAAGTAATTCGTATTTGTCAGTATTCACCAAAATTTGAAATATTTCTTATTCAACACAAAACATCACACTAATATAATTTTGATACAATGATTTAAAAATTAGGTTTATTTTATAAAATAAATTTTCAAATAATGGATATAAGCTATTTTAAATTATATATATAAAGGGAAACTATACCACCATTTAGAAAAATAATGTTTTTCAGAAAACATTACTATTTTCATTCAAATTAATAAAATTTTATTTCTAAATTTTATATATATATAAATACTTTAATTTTCATTATTTATTTATAACTATTCATCCACACCAACATGGTGAAAAATTTATAATGTTCATGTTTATCTAATTTTGAAATATAGTATTTATGTTTAAACCCGGTCTTGTATACATCACAAGAAATCGATGGGGTTGACATTTTTTTGAAGAAAATTAATTCTAAATTATCTGTAAGATACAATTTCCCTAAAACATTTCTCTTATAATTTTGATAATATTATTATATAAATAAATGAGGAAATTTATTCTTCATTATACCCTCTATTTGAAACATTTCTTCTTCTATTTTGATATTTCTCCATAGTATATTTAAGAGACGAGTCATCTAATTCCTCAATACATATTCTCCAATATCATTAATCTGGATGGGTTCTTCATAACAGGATACGCCATGTGCCAATTCTATTTCATCAGATGTGAGAACATGCTTTGGGTCTCCAATTTACTGCTTAAAAATGATATATGGAAGAAATGTTTTAATTTCGAGAGACTTGGTGAATATCCAAATGGTAAGAAAAAATTCCAATATTTCAAGTAATTCCATGGGTTTAATTTTCATGGGGATTAGTTTCCCATTCTTACCTAACTGTAAGGAACCATTCCATGGAGATACTCTCAAGAAAATGTGATCTACCCATTATAATTCCAAATTCATCCTATTATATTTGGAAAACATTGTTTACTACAAAGAGATACATTAATAATATCCAGAATAGCCTTTCCCTTTGTTTTTTCCTCTTCAATATATTCTGAATCTATTGGTTTTCATTCACCAACTTCATCCCAACAAGATTGAGTAAGAAATATATTTCCATATAATGGTTCAAATAGATCCATTTAATTACATTAATGGAAACTATAGATTTTTTAAAACTCTACTAAAAGAAAAATATTGACACAATATATATTGAAAATAAAGTCATAATGTACTAAACATGTCCTTAATTGATTGAATTTTTATTTGAGACTATATATTTATTTTTTTGGATGATTGGATGTGCCTAAATGATGGTCAATATCAATATCTTTCAAAAGACTCTTTTATAATTTTTATATAAAATAGGGGCCATAATAATAAATGATAGAAATATGAGAGATATGAAGATTTATATGTTCATTAATACATATACTTATGTGAAAAAAGTGGTAAATATAATCTTTATGAAAAAATGTTATGATTTTCAAGGCGATAAAAAATAACCCAAATTGTATCATTATTTCTTGGAGTATTTTTCAGTCCTATGAAAATGTATATAGTATTGTCACCCCATTATCTCATTGGAATAGGAATGTGTTTCATGAATATTTTAGGATGTTTTATATAATCCTTGACATGTTTATAAATGAAGGATCTTGATAAATATTCAATAATTTTATCCTTCATATTATCCCACCAAAAGTTTTCCTCAAATCTCTATTTATCATGGTGATACAAGAGTGTATAGAGATGTTTCAATATACGAGTGTCATCCAACAATTATCTTTTTTAGCTTAGGTGAAGATAAAATATATATTATTTTTCCAAATATCATGGCAATAATCTTCCAAAATAAACTCTACTAATTTTCCATCACTCTTAGATTTAATTGTATTATTAATATGTTTATTGTAAGACAGACATATTTTTATATTTTAAAATTTAATTTATCTCAAAATAATTTAATTAAGAACAGATTTTTATCCTTTATTAATAGTTTCCATATACATATTTACATGATCCCTGATATTCAGATATATCTCAACACTCAGTTGGTTTATTACTCCATGATATTTCCTACTAAATGAATCCTCAAACAAATTTTATTTTCCTAGGTTGTAGTGTATCAATAAATCATAACCCTTATGTAGATTTAGTCATCTCATTTGTCTCGTATAATGATATTTTTTATGAAAATATATGTTTATAAGATTTTATGATCCATAAATATCTCACATCATTCACTATAGAGATAATGTCTCCAAATCATCAAATAAAAGATTTCTGTTACAAAATCAAGATCTTGGGTTGGATAGTTTTCTTTATACGTCTTCAATTACCTAGATTTGTTTTCAATAACATTATAATTTTACATTAAATAATACCCAAGTCCCATTTTTATGCATCACTATAAATTAGAAAATATCCATTTCAAGATGGTAGATTCAAAATTATATCATTGTTTGACCTCATTTTTAGTTTAACAAATATATTATTTCTGAAACAAACATAACCCCATTACATGTAATCTTGATTAACAGATATTGAAAAAAGAAAATATTTTGAATGAATAAATAATATTAACCTATCAAACAAATTTATATATGAAAATAAGATATGATCATTTATTTAGGAAATTTTCTTACTATTTTTTCTTCGTAGGCTCACCTAAGATTCCACCCTTGGAGAAAAATATATCCATGAAAAGAAACTTCATCAAGACACAAAATAAAATTAACAAATTTATCATATGACACATTACTTAAAAGTGTGTAATGAATGATCAACATGATATTCTTAAATTCCATGTAAATTTCATAATAAAAAAAGATATCATCAACCAATACCAAAAATATTCTTCAAAAAATTCCATGAAAAATTTGTTCATTATATCCATAAAAATATAGGGTACATCAGTTAATCCATATGGCATTACCGTAAACTCAAAATTACCATACCTTTTTAGGCCTTTTTTCTTCATAATTTCTTACTTATTCACTCACAATTAATGATACTTAAAATAATGGTCAATCATTGAAAAATAATGGTATTCAGAAAATTGATCAAATAATTAATCAATTCTAGGAAGAGGATACATATTCATTATTATAATAGCTCTCATTTCAAAATAATAAATGGATGGACTCATGGATATATATTTCTATTTGACAAGGTGATGAGTGGACCCCATGGTGAAAATCTATGGATAATATATCCTTTATCACGAGATCCTCTAGTGGCTTCTTCAGCTCCATTAATTACACAATGCATATTCAATAGGGAGTATTTTATATTGTTCTTGAATCAAGGATTAAACTAATGGAATACTAAACTTAATTCTCTAGGGTATGTCTATGTAATTGCTAAGTAAATATATCAAAATATTCTTATAGGAAAATTACATCATCAATTTTAAGAATAACATATCCATACAAAGGGTTTAATATTTTTTCTTCGTAAAGAATATAATTTAGTAGAGCTACAAGAGGTGGATCAGGAAATATATGAGGTCATTATACCTATTTTATAAATATAGGCAATTATTCACCTTCATAAAAAATCATAATATAATCCTTCTTGCAAAAATTTTGATATCATATTTTTCAATCCAACCCATTCATGGGATACTTTTGTAGTTAACTGATAGAGAAAATATTTTTATATATTTTTTCATTTAAATATATTAATTTCACTAATGCTACAATTTAAGTGATTTTGCAACATTTTTTCGACTAGAAACCCTTTTTAGATTAATTTAAAAAATAGAATATTTTGGATTTTATCTATTTTAATTTATATTTTATCCATAACTTTTTCTAGACTGATCAAATTTAAAATTTTATTCTCTTATAGTTTTCTATGTTATATGAGATTTATTTTATCCTTCAGGAAAAAAAATCTAATCCCATCATTTGATGGGCCACAACTAGATCACATGTCTAGCATTTAAAACTATGCATAGATATAGATAATTTTATATTTTTGATGATATATCACACCTAGACAACTCATATAAGATTAAATTAAACATGGATATATTTTATATCATTACGAACAACTCAAATTTTGGTTTGTGAAGCTAATTTTTTCATAATCCATTCCATTAATGAGTATTAGTTTTGCTGAATTAGAATACACATGGTCACCTATACAGAATAAGGTACCAGAATAAATGTGTTGTATCTATCTACAAAAATTTAGAATAAATATTAATGTTTGTGGTTTGAAATAGGATAAATTAATGAACACATTATTAGAAAAATAAACTTTTCTAAATCACACATTTAATGGGGTTACCATGTGCCAACATTGAGGGGATGATTTTGGAGCCAAAAATTTCATCAATTTTTCTATAACAATGTACTTCATCTTCATTCTAATGGGTTGGAAACATTAGGTTACCATTTTGGTCCATTTAATATAGATTATTATTTTAATTTTTTAATGATATTCTATATTTTTATTATATTTTATTCTTCTTCTTCCTTAAATTTTGTCATTATTTTTATCTTTTTTTTTTCACACTAATATTCCCCACTATGAACTCTTATGCTCAGGATATTGAGTATCTAACCTGAGGATGTTCTAGAGGGAGTAATATAGTGTTGGTCCAATGAATTTTAACATTCATTATTAATTATTCTTAATCACGTTAACTAATTCATAGGGGGAACATAGTGGCCGATGAAATTTATGTCTAAATATTCCATAAAATGTTTATCATTCACTTCATCAAAATTTTCCCTCGATCGAGGAGGTTGATGTGTGGTCTCTCTATGATTGTTGATAGCACCATATATTTATAACCATATGAAGAGGATCATTTCGACCCATATGATATAACCAGTTTCCTAACTAAAGTCAAAACTAATAAAAAGACAATGAAGGTTCAATCTGTGTGATTCTATTGATATTGTCTCAGTTCTATCTAACTTCATTACATTTTTATTATTTGTGTTTTCATTTCATATACATATTTATTTTTATTATTTCATGATAAATTTTCAAATATCCATTTCATTATGTTTTATTTCGTCATAAAATATCAAAAGTGAATTAGAAATAGTGAGTGATTGACCACGAAATCTCCTCAAGGGATTGACCTAGGACACCCCCAACACTCCACTTAGATATAAATATTTTTTGGATCGCGTACGACAACGTTTCATAAAATTAGATCCACTTACTAGAATCCATGTGGTTTCCACTCACTATTTTTATTCACATTTTTCAAATAATTTTTATTTCATTTAAAAGAAAAAAAATCATAAATTTCGAAAACTAAAAAAATTTTCCTTGTTCACGATGAATCTCAATTAAATAAATTTTGTAATGAATGACCAGATTATGGTGAATAAAAAAATTAAAAGTGATCTTAATGTTTAATTAAAATGTTTCAGTGACCAAATACGAATCATAGAGTGCCAAATATATTGGATATTTGAATATGAACATTCATGTTAGAAGCAACGTAATCCAGATCCAGAACATGAACCAAAACAGTTGTGGAAGAGATTTCTCTAATCCTTATTTAGGATAAAGATAATATGAAGGGTGGGATGTATCTTCTAAAGTAACAAAAAACAACATCCCACACTCCGCTATTTCTTGAGGAGGATCTGGATGAATAAATTCCAGCTGTTGGAATTTTGGGAGATCAACATTTTTTTGATGAATCCTGGAATAGGTTTTTTAAAGATAACATGAAACATGATCTTACCTTCCTTGGAAATGAAAAATATGAACCTTTTTACCACTATATTTATGTGAAATATTTTTGAATATATATAACTACTGATATAATGTTTCTAATGGTCTTCTCCAAGAAGGTCAATTTCCAAGATGACATACTTGAATGGGATGATTTTTGTATTAACTCTTAATGTTTTTACCTTATTCAAAATGAATTGATTTATAACTTCTCTTTATCTAAAAATTCTGATACAATACAAATGGAAAATACCTTAGTTGTTAAATGAGATACTACCCATATTATGGTGGTAGAAGTATATTATTTTAAAGATCATGTGGTGGTGTTACTACCTCCTAGACAACAACATGTATAACATATGGAGTTGGAAGACACATATGTTAATAGGGACAACCCTATTTTAATTTCTCTCCCACAATTGTCATTAAAATAATTATTCATTCTTTATTAGGGGTGATGAAATTTATTATCTTATTTTGGGTTCTCTACATTTTGTGTAAACTCATGCACATCGAGAAAAGTCACAAGTGGCGTTTCATCTCAATGACACTACACCAAACTTATGATTGTGGATAATACACTACATCAACCTGACTAGGGGTAGAAAAACCTAGCTCTCTCTTAGGGTTCTAAACCCTCAATTATCCTGATTTTCTTTATTTTTCGTTGTTTTGGTTATGTATATGTTTTTTTATATTTTTAACATTTAGGAATCTAGGAGATTAACTAATGGATGCCCTTAAAAAATCACATTGTATCTTTCTTTCTCTTTATTTTATTTTCAGTCCAATTTATATTCTATGTACAAATCTTTATTTTTATAATTTTGGACTCGAAAGAGGATAGTAAATGGATTATGTGTGGGGAATAGATTTCAACTCGTTTTAGTAATATTTGTTATTCCGTAATTTTATATTTTGTTTCTTTTTATGAATTTTTCTTATTTTAATTTTTAATTTTCATTTTGTTCTTAGGATTATTGAGCAAAATCAAATCCTTGAAAATATTTTATCCATGTTGTATTTTTTGAACATTTATTGATTTCAATTATTGATGTTTTAGATTATTTCATTGTGTATTTTTGTCATGAATTTTTATTTTTTCATTTTATGAAGTTTGATTGATTTTGAAACTCATGTGCACTAGTAATGTCTAAATAGAATATCATTCCTATCCCAAGAGGATTCTCACACTTGTTTATATATTATTACATTTATATTTTTTGAGATTCATGAGGTATGTTGTGTGATATAGAACTTACTAACTTTTCTCATTTTAAATTCTATTATAGTTCATAGAATGTGTTATGTATGATTGATAGACCACATTGAAAATTGCTTTTGACATTGGACACTAATTTTGGCCTACATTTTCATATGATCATTATTAATACCCAAGTTGAAATGAATTAAATTATTAGTTTGCAACATTTCAAGAAATATATACCTTTAAAACCTTATCTAAAAGTTAAATAAATTATTATTGTTAAACTCAAGTGCAGGGGAGTGAGATGATGAGATATATTTTTCTTTCTGAAAGAATATGTTTTATTTGAAGAAATTTTTTCCATATTTAATATTTGTTTAGTGGAATAAACATTAAGATTAAAAGATGTATGGGTTGAATAAAAATATAATTATAAATATGGGATGGTTGTTAACCAATGTTTTAAGATAAAAATATTCTTCTATTTTCCTCAAAAACAAGATTCGGAAGAGAAACCACAATCTGAATTCAACTTGAAACAATTCTACAATTGGGGAAATGTGCGAAGAAATATTTCATCGATGGTGAAAATCTCAGTGTGAACATCCCAAATAAAAAATAATTGTTTGGAGGTGATTCATTTTCAATATTACTGAGGAGCATATCATTCTTCTATAAAACATTTTCATGTATTTACTTCACTTTAGAGCTACACACTCTACAATCTACCTCATATGTTTTTTTGAAAAACATCCAACCCCTATCCTTATAACAACCCATGAAAAATAACTCATTATTTACACATTATTGAATCTATTATGTTGATAAAATATGAGGGTAATATGATAATGGATGTCAAACATGTTCTTGAGAATGAGAGAAACTCCACAAAAAAATTATTGAGTGAAGAGAGAAATATTTTTCTGGGTAGGTAGGTATGACATGCATGTGAGAATTAACAAGAGGTTGAATGGATTCTTATGATTTTATATTATTTAGTGTATTTTTTACCATATTTGAGGAATGATATTTTTCTTGATATGATAATTGAGTGGTGTTTCCATTTTTGTATTGAGATGTTTTTTTGAACATTGTTTATGATGATTGGATATGAGTGCAATGTTTAAGTGTGGTTGAATTAATAGATAAAATATTTTATATTATTTAATTATAAATTAAAATGTTTTTAATCCCAAAAAAGTGTTATCTCAGTGGAGATTTTCACATTTTAATTTTCAAAAACTATTTTGATTTTAATTGAAAAATAAAGTATTTTGGATTTTAAACATTTTAATTTATTTCTATATTTTGGATATAACATTTTTAAACGTGTCCAAACTGATAATTTATTCATTTATATATTCTTATATTTTATGGTATTCATTTTATAATTCAGTACTAAAAGCTAAATCCATAATTTGTAGGACCAAATCCAGATCTCATGTCCATCCTTTAAAACTGTGCACATATATAGATAATTTTATTGTTGTACTCATATATAATATAAGGTTTATTCTTATGAGGTTAACATAAAAATGGGGATAGTGGAAAGATGGAGTAACATCATTCATTAAGGTGTTCGTACATGATTCATTAATTATAAAGGCCATTTATTCATTGTAATTCAACTAAATTTGAATATGAATAGTCACCTATCTAGAATAAATTATTGGATTAAATGGGTTGTATCTCTCTCCACATGTGTCCCATGTAGTTGAAATTTTGTGGGATTAAAGAGATGAAATTACAGATCACCATTGTAGAAGAATTTTTTTTCCAAATCATAAACTTTATAGCGTTAAAAAATTCCAACATTTAGGTATTGATATTGTAGAAAACAATTTCCTTTATTTTCCAAAAATATACTTAATCTTAGTTCTAATGTGTTGTAAACATATGGGTAGAATGTGTTGACCATTTTATGTATTTTGTGGGTTATGTTATGTTTTTATAGTATTCTAAATTTTTCTTATATGGTTGTTTTTTTCTTCCCCCCCTTCTATAATTCTCTTTTGATTTTTTGTTTTCACCAAAATCTTACCCGCAGTGGTCTCTTATGCTCATGATCATGAGTAGCTAACCCGAGGAAGGTCCCTAGGGAGTAATACAGTGTTTATCTTGATCTATTGAACATTCATGCTTAATTTTTATTATTTTCATAGATTTATATGACACAGATATTAGTGGGAAAGCCAACATTGTGTCTCAACTTTCTACCAAAGTGGTATCTTTCACTTCTACAACATTTTCTCTCAATAAAAGAGGTGGATGTAAGGTCTCTTGATGATCTTTGAGAGCACAATATTTCAGAACCATATATTCATGCGGATGTTTACATATACTATGGAGTGTGTTCATTTTGTAAATTCCAACATAATAATAAGAAAATGAGGATTCAATCTGGATGTTCTCTCAGGATTGTATACATTCTTTCCTACTTCATTTTTTCATTCATTTTGTTTTAATTTCACTTCCAAGTTTTATTTTATTATTTCATTATCAATTCTAAAATATTAACTTCTATTAGTTTTATTTCATAAATTAAAATATATATTTAAAAAGTGACTTAGAAATAGAGAGTGAGTTTCCACAAAATCTTCTCAAGAGAAAAAAATGGTTGAGCCCCTATACTACAATTTGTTATAAATATTATAGAGTGAACATATGAAAATGTGTCATCATCAAACATATGTACGATAATAATATTAGAAAATATAAAATTTTAATGTTTCATAATGGGGACTTCCTAAAACAGCTGTGGTTCCTTGAGGCTTCAACTAGGAGTTTTGAAACACAACGTGCTTCTTAAAATTATAGGGAAATATATATTTCTGTTGAAAAACATGGAAGATATAAAAGAGTATGTGGATCTAGAATAAAATAATGAATTATATTAATTTGGAATATGATTAATTTACCTTACAACATATCATTAGGTGTTTATAATTTATTATTTCAGATGTTATCATATTTTCATTCTTCCATTAGCCTATTCTATAGTCAATTAAACTGACTCTTAGAGAATTTAATTGATTAGTGTCCCATCTCAATATATCTTAAACATTGAATATCATCATTTTTATTATTCTCTTTTAATTATTTATCTTATCTACCCTTAACAAAACACTTAAAAAACTCCAAACCCCTTCAAGAATTTACCATAATGATTCTTTCCTTAATTTACATAAAATGTAAATTGATTCCTTATCTTCTTAATCATTAACACATTACATGTTTTTAGGTTCTCCTTAAACTTATTTTTATAATTATTTCACTTTAACATTTTGTATCTAGAAAATTACTTCTATATTTTAATGTTACATAAAAATATTCAATCATATAAAGAATCATTTAAAGGGACTAATTACTTTTATAGACTTTGATTATCCCTTTTAATGAAATTGAAAATCTTTCACTCCCCATTGCATGTATAATATGTTATATACCTTTTTAATACTATAAAGGTATCATCTTACTCTGAAAACATTCATCTTTCTTTTTATTAAATCCAAGGACCAATCTATTTATTTTAGTTTATTTTTTATAAGGGAAATATATCTCAAATAATTCCTCCATTAAATCATTAAATTCAATGATATATTTTTATACTTTCTCTATTGTAGTCTAGATTAATGGAAAAAATTGATCATAATTTATTTTTATACAAGAAACATCTTGAGTAAAATTTTAATTTCATTTTCATCAATAGCCATAAATATATTTTCAATAAACATAATACATTTATCAACTACTATTTGATTAGTTTCCCCATCAAATTATGGGGGTTTCTACCATCTAATGTTATCCAACATAGGAGAAAAACACTAGGTAATAGTTTTCTCCATATTGTTAAATTAATTTTTCTTAGCTTGATTTTGATCATATAATATACCGATTATCATCTTTGTTTCAATACAAGCTTTATTTACTTCACCAATAGGGAAATATCTAGAACAAACATGGGTATTAATAACCTTTTATCCTTCCTGGTTCCATTTATTAATATTGTAATGTAATATATTAGATCATAAAAACATAAATTATAAGTAATAAATAATATTTAAAAATTTTGTGTAAAATAAAACATAAATTAGAAAATTTATCTATAGTCATAAACATGGTTTCATTCATGATATCATTAAATTAAAATCTTTAATAATGGTTGGTAAAGTAAATTTGATTTATCCAATGAATAACCTATGAGAGTGTCAAACTAGGTGTGATGTAAGGACCCTTATAATGTACCTATTGATGATTGGGTCAAACCCAATGTTTCCTTCTTGGAATTATAACCCCTAGGTACATCTATTCCAGAATGAGGTCCACTAGTAGTATCTGTACATTGATGGATTGATATGAGAAATAATATAATATATTACATAAAAAAATTATAATGTACTTATATACTTTTCTATAAAGTAAATCATATGTTTATGTTCCCTAATCAATGTTTTCCTTAATATAGTTCTTTAGGATTATATTAGACATCCTCAAATACCAAGTGTAGTGACACCAAATCCAATAACCCATAGTTAGTACCTACATTATTACATTATAATAGATAAAAATGGTAAGATTGGAGTGGAAGAATGCATTTTAAATTTTAGAGAACTACAATACTACACAATATCAATTTTATATTTGGAAAATAGAATAAAAAATCAAAAAAAAATTCTTTGCTTTCATGAAACTATTTCGAATTACTCATTTTTATATCATGTGGAAAGGAAACAAAATAATTGGGACATAAAATGAACATTAAGGTTTACATAAAGTATAAGTCATCATGAAGAGATAAATTATATTCAATATGTGAAGGTAAATAATTAAAAAAAATCATTTTATATTAAAATTGAAAATAAAATAAGGCATAATCAATTTGAAAATGTAACTATATGAACACACATTCTATTTAATCAATAAATTGAGAATGAAACTCATCTAGAGATAATATCAATTAGAAAATATCAATTATAATAATAATTACTGAATTATCAATGAGTTAAATTATTAATTATTGTACATATTTATCATAATCATCATTATACCTATATTACCAATTCTATACACAAGTGAGTTTAAAATTATAGGTAAAAACCCAATATATTTTTTAAAATGATTTTTCTCTGGATAATAATTGATGCATTAGGGGGTATATATAAAATAAAAAACCTCCCAAAACTACATCCTCAAATCAATGCCCATATATTGAATATTTTATAAAATTCTGAAATCAATATTATTTATCTCTGTGTATCTGTAATGAGTTATGGATAATAATTTATCATTATTTCCCCAGTCAATTAAAGAACAATCAATGTAAAAACAATACGTAAAAATGTTATATAATTTACTAAATAATTATATCCATAACATAATAAAATTTAAATTTTATATAAGTCCAGTTTCCAATGAAAAATGATAATAAAAATTTTAGTATGTCAACAGAATGTAAAAAACCTAATTGAATGTGAGAATATACAATAAGTATTTTACATCATTAATGACTATTAAATTGAAATCCCATAAATAATAACTTGAAAATAATCATTAATATTCATTAATATATATGAATATTGTTATATATATTATAGGGGAAATATTTACACCACATAAAATTGAATAGGTTAATATTAAAAAACATGTCTCGATGAAATTAAAATTGAGATAATATCCATACATAATTCTATACTTTTGTTGAAAAAAATTTGAACTCAATTAAAATGGTTTTAATAATGATATAAATTTATACCATAACCATAAAATAATTTAAAATATCAAATATTATCCTATTATAACATTTTACCCCCCATTTGATAATAAATATTTATTATATTAAGTGTTTCAGGTGTTAATTGCCTTGTTTTCTCAACCTTGTTTCATCATCAATGTTCAATTTATTGTACATAGGATATAAATAAATTAAATATAAAATTATAATAGAGTTATAAATATCATGTTTACTCATTAGAAAAATTATTATAGTCATTCCAGGTAGTTGGGTGTGGAAAATGAATTTAATCACTTCATGGAGATGGTATATCTTACGCACACACGATTGACGATATCATCCCTTTAACCAGTGAAAGGGCAAGGAAGTGTATGACATATTAATTATATATAATTTAAATCATTCCAAATATATCAAATATTTTAATTATATATATCCTTATTAACTTCAATGTAAACTATAGGTGAAAAATGAATCGAGTTGCATCATGAGGCGATAGTCTGCAATACACACGAGAGATGTTATAGTTTTTTAAATGGGATGAAA
This sequence comes from Viscum album, assembly GCA_963277665.1. Classification (NCBI taxonomy): domain Eukaryota; kingdom Viridiplantae; phylum Streptophyta; class Magnoliopsida; order Santalales; family Viscaceae; genus Viscum; species Viscum album. The sequence continues at coordinate 1,848,494,244 of OY728158.1, read as the reverse complement.
ATTAAGAATGTAATTGTGATATTATAATAATATAAGAATAATGATATAATAAATATTATATTTATATAAATTAAATGAAACATTAAATTTGACTATGATAGGTTTTTATGGAGAACAAATTCCACCACTTTGAGTGGCGGGTGTCCACCAAACACACGATCCACAGTTTCTATTATGATTTTATAGAAAAAAAAGATAGATCTATGTTATTAAATAAAAATAATAACAACTATGTATTTGTTTGATATTATTTTGAATATTTTATAATTATTATAAATGATAATTTGGATGTGGAATAAGAAAAAAATGATCATTTATGATTGTTACCTATTTTCTGGTTGTCATTTTTATATTTTCACAAAAACACTTACCAGGATGGATTTATAAAAAAAGGGATCCAGGATGTTTGGAGAATAATATTTTTATGATTTTTTTAGATCTATTCCAATCCAAATGGTATTTTTTGTATAAAGAGGGGAAGAGAGGGTTAGTCTTTTATATTTTTGGGAGAGGACACCTATAGAAATTTTTAAAAGAATCATTTACACCCATGATTGTTTCTTGTAAAAAGCCTCTAAAATGGGTCAATCTGGACCCTTATGGTTTATTATACCTCAATGTGTCCATAAGATAATTGGTTACATGTTTTATTTCATTTGAAACCCGTATATACTTATTGTAACCTTCCTCCAAAAAATCATTTTTATCTCAATCACTGTAACAAAATTTTCCAATTCTCACTATTAATTATGATAAAAATTATTTATTGAGCTTATTAAATAATTATAATTATGATGAATATAAAAATTTAAACCATTATAAAAAATTTAAATATTATAAGTGCAATAATTTATATTTCAATTATACCCATAGATGTGTCGAAAAAGTAGGGTTTAAAAGAGAAATTTGGCATAAGAATATACCCTTTTAATATGAAAATTCTATATGAAATTGATTAATCTAACAAAAATTTTATTTATTATAATATTTTTGAACTAATTTTTCTATAAAAATAATTTATATAATAATTTAACTTTAAAAATAATTTAAACAAAAATGCAGTTTTCATTAATAACCAGTATCTCTAACTATTTATCAAAAAATATAACATTCCATAAAAATCCCAAAACATCACCATAATTTAATATAAATAACACAATTTAATAAATGTATTAAATTATAGAAATTAAATTTTCAAAATGTTTAGAAAATCGGTTTGAAATCATTTGTGTAGGTTGTGACTAAATCTCTTTCTAGAAAATTAGCTTATTCAGAAAAAAGTTTTATTTTATTTAAAATTATTCATATTTTATTATAATAATAATATATACATTTAATTTATTTTATACTTATATAAATGAAATTATTTTAATTATTTGGGTATAACTATTCATTCCCACTTTCTTAACTACAGTGTTATAATAGTAATGTTTATATAATATTTGAACCGAATATATTCATTGAAACCTAGTGTTGCATGTATCAAAAGAAATTAAAAATATTGGATTTATTTCAAATGAATTGAATCATAAAGTACTAGGGTGTTAAAAATAAATCCATCATGGACATACTGACTAACCATCGTAATATTAATGACTAAACACACATACATGATGTCTTCAACTAAACGCTTTCACTCAGGATGCCTAAAATGACATCTTGGAGAATGAGAAATCTTTGTAATGTTAATGTATACCATGAAGGGTGAGCTTTTGAACTCTTTGTGAACCACCTCAAGCATCACCAAAAGAACAAAAATCCACCCTTGAGAAATAATACCCAGTTTTGATTGTCCACCGACAAACTATAAGGGGAATCACCATAGATAAATCGATCCCTCAAAAATCCACCTCGGAATCCCTAGGATCTGAGTCCTCCAACTATTGTACATTGGAAGAACACAATTTCATCTAAAATAAACATCATATTCTACCACTAAATCCCTTAAAAATATGCAAGTTAGAACTGTTTTCCACCACTTTCTATGAATCGCCTAATTCCTAAAAGACATCACTATATAACTTCCCTATAAGAACATAATATGCAACATTATCTTCTATAGTTGTGTAAAAAATATAGATGTAATAGTTTTGTAATAATTCCATTCACTATATATTTTTCAAGTCAATATCATGATGAGAGATTATATAACTCAGTATTCCATGCCCTGTCAAAACCTCTAATCATTTTCCGATGAGGAAGTGTCTCTATAAGTTTATATAAAACATGACTAATACCAACTCAAGATAAATTATGGAATAATAACAATCATTAAAAAATAAATTATGTGGACAATAGGACATCACTAATCCTTGAATAATTAAGATATCACTAAATCTATTACTCGAAACATCACATGAGACCTAAAATTATATTTAATGTTATAGAGAATAAAGAAATTTGGAACTGAACAAATTATCCTTTAAATATTTGACAGATTCTGGACACTAGTTAGTGTAAAAATAATTATTCTTGCTAGAACAGTATGTTATTTAAGCGATAATCAGAGAAAATTTGTGCTTTAATATTCCATAATATCCCATAAGAATATGGATACTTTCCTTATACACAACATTCATGAGGGATTCACAAGAAATAATTGACATTATATTATAGGGATATATGAAAACACCACGATAGGGAATTACATACCCTATGAAATGAATCTCCAAACACCATAACACATAGTGTGATAGCTTCTCAAACAACTATTGACAATGATGAATTCCCAAATCTACCTGAAGATGATATATGAGCTCAAAAATAATAATTTATTACATATGGATATCATCGATGGAAACCACCATGATCTTATCTAGAAACTCTAAGAATACTACATTCAGCAGTCCCATAATAATAACTTTGGTGTTCATCGCACTATATGATAATATAGAAATTTCAAGATTCTGATTATAAATTCCAAAATTAGCCATCAACATGTCTTCCTCTTTTATTCGCATCTACTGACATCCTAAATAGAGATATATCTTCTAGAACCAACAAGTTCCTTTTATATAATTGAAAAAATAATCAATCCATGGAATATGGTATCATCTCTTCCATATCACGTGGTTCAACTGAGGACAATTGATACATAGGTGTAGATATTCGTCTTTTTTTCTTTCCAGTGCATCTAAAGGTAATATGATATACCAAATAAACCTTTTTATGGGATATAATTGTTTTTATTTAGTATCACACACTAATAAATATACACCATACAATATAATGAAATTGAAATTGGATAAGTCTTTAATTCCAGCTATATCTCAAAATAGATATCCAATGGTGTGGGTAACATAAAAACCTCCTCAATAATGAACTTAAGGAACCCATATATAACTGTATGAATTAAATTTAGCGAAACCTGTGGAAAAATAATAATGAAGTCAAACACCATGGAATAAAAGGACTGAATATGAATCCAATGCATATGATGATGTCACTTACTAATGAACATAGTAGAATCTACGTCATGATTAAATAACACAATCTTCCTTTTGATTAAACCCATGATATATTAAAAAAATATAGTTAGTGAATACATATGATGATTTCAATTGAATGTATCTATAAACACATTATTTCAAATAATGAGAGGTGATTCCCCACAAATAGATCATAATCTCTAAATATTTTATATAGATCAGCACGACCACCCATTGGAATAGTCAATGGAAAGGTAATTGGAAACATCTTCACCTCATGTCCCAATTCCAAAACTATGGTAGATGAAATGAAATAGTTCATAGATCCTATATCCATTAATGAATCCACCCTTTCATGAAATATGATAATTTCACCTTGAACTATTTCTAGATTTCCAACCTTTTTAAACTCTAGAACATGATACAAACCATGACCTCCATAAGAATAATAGATCTTAGATCACTTTATAGTGGTATGAGAGCTACCACTCCAAGGTAATAGAAATGATAGGGATCTAAACCAAGGAAAATTTGTCCAAATACTCTTCTTTTCATGAAATTATACACCCCATACCAAAGAACATAGTTCTGGAGTATCCTAGTGATTATCCTCTCATGAAGATATTATCTTGTAAAATATCCTCTCAATGAGGTCTACTCTTTAAAGTACCACAAGATACCAAAAACACCTAAATAATATAATCTTGATATGTATATATCACTGTATGTCCTACTTGAAACTCCACTACATAGCCTCCACATATACCTAAAGGTCCAAATAACATTAGTTAAGGGTTCTATGATGAATCTAATAATCATTCAGGTTGGAACAACCTTAGAGATTGGTTATAAGGACCCAGTAACAACCTCCCATGGTTCTGAAAAAATAATATAGATTTAAAAAATGTCTCACAAATTCTCTCATAAAATATCAAAATCATCACAATCTATAAGAAATAAAACACAACATTTATGATTTCCTATGTATTATCATCAACAATAATGAAATGTAGTGATCCTTCCGAGAAGTGATCAAACATTGGACTATCTCCACCTAATCCAAATAGTCCTAGATCACCGAGCTTGAAATGGATTAATCATACTTCTTTAAAAAATGGTGTAAAAAATACTAGAGTTTAATCCACTAAGATATATCTTCTTCGATATCAACCCTATGACGATCTGTTGGCACATGCTACAATACATCCTTTGCATGAACCCAATGATGATGCCAACCTAAAGCCATAAAAAATAAACTATATGTGTATGGACTCCTAATTCGGGAATATATAATAATTAAGATTAATTATTTAATAAAAAATATCAACCAAATCCCAATGTCTTCCCATTTCAAACATAGGAATGAACAATTATGATTCATGTCTCATTCCATGGTCTCTACCCAGAAACCAATATAACATATCCTAGAATGATCAATAAATATAAAACTGTATCATATCAGATCATAGGGGGCCAAAGAAACTAGTTTCCTAGCTAGTCTCTATTTTTTACAATGCAATATATTCTCAGCTAACACTTTTTCCCTACCAAAAAATGTAGTCCTCACTTTTTCGTATATAGAAACTCTAACATATCCATCAATATAAACCATTGATAAAACTATATCATGACCCATATTTACAATGTCACCCCTCCTATGATAAAAATTAGATAAGTGATATAATTATTCAAGAATACCACATCCAATGGATAGATAAAAGCATTGAGGGTATATCAAACACACAAATGTGATTCATTACCCTCTAAGAAAATAATGGGGAATGAGAGATAAGAAAAGACTACCAAATAACCACCAATCCTAACAAAATAAATATAATATCAATACATTCATCTTATATCATATAACTAAATTAACTACATGATAAAAAACAAGTACGAAAATAAAAAAACAAAATAGAACTAGAACCCCAACAACTCATGAAAACCAAAAAATCTTGTAATGTTCGGAAATATCACCAACCATATACTACAGACCTAAAAAGTAGTTTATCTATATAGAGGGTGGTCATAATAGGTATATTGACTATGACCCTCTATGGATCCTCTCATGAAAAATATAATCAAAGCATATTAAATCCCACCTAATTAAAAATTGAAACTAACGCATCGCCTGAATGGGTATTCTAATTCCACCAACAAACATTAAATATATCAAAAGGTGTCCCATAAAAGTAACTATATAATATCCAACCTAATATCAAATGATGGTTCCATCTACCACTTTTCCATCTATTTTCCAATCTTCCCCAACATCGCACATACAAATCCATATATATTTAAATAGTAGTACTACCTAAAAACCAATGGAAACTAAAACATATCCTAAACCCCATGAATCACATAAAAAATATATCTTTCCAAGAACCTAGTGCATCACATATTCTCAGTACCATGAAGTACACATCCAGATATTTTTCTATTTTTTTCTAGTATCCACCACAACCCATATTTTATATATTATAAATAAATCCATCACAACTGATAGACAACATTACTATAATAATATATAAGATACTATATTATATGATACATGTGAGTTAAATAACAATAAACCATTACAACTATATATAGAAAAATACGGGTTAGGGTAACCACCCTGAATACTAGAACAACACTACCTGGAGAAGAGATCAGGGAAAGAGTGGTTAGTCAACCGTGTGTTCCTCACTAACAATGTTATTGGGAGAAATTCTCTACTCGAGTCCTCTGGGTATCAGGAACCCTACCGACATGGGTGGGGTAGCATATGAGATTAGATGATATATATATATATATATATCACAATCATAATGTGGGAATCAGTATATCACATGACTCAACATTAGCTATTGTATCATGAAAACCTGACTAATATTATTAGGAACTAAATATCCTATAAGAAAAAATCATTTCAATATACATACATTTAATTATTTTCATGAAATAGTTTATAATAATATTGAATTATAAAACAATTATTCTATTCCATCCATGAATCATCTAAAGGATCCCCTGATTTCTCATGAGATAACTTCATTTCATATTCAATCAAACCTCCAACCCCTTGAATAGAAACTAATCATTATTATCATTCCATAATTCCATGTACTCTAACACTCATCCAACAATTAAAAAAATATATTTATAAACCATACAAAATATGAAATTTCATGTAGGATTGAATGTAATGTATAAATATGAAATATGTTCATCCATCTTATAAAGAAGCTTAATAAATATGAAAACAACCTCTCTATGAGTGCATCGACTATAGGGAAACTGAACATCAACTCATTCCATTATTCATGGTTCAATTCTCGATATCAATATGAATATCAATATGTAATATGATCATTGATTTCCATAAATTGATATTATAATATTTTTTATGAATATTTATTACATTGCCTTAATACATTATTGAGAATTGTAATTGTTAAATCCTTTGGAAAATCAGAAACATAAAGGCCAGTCCATAAGTTAGCTAATTCATTTGTCACTATGTACTTCAAAACTAGTACCCTTCATATACATATCATAGATAATAAATATCCTAATAACCTAGGGAAAGGAAAACATTATATAGGGAGATATCATATGCTTAGTAAGGTTACAAAAGAGAGATATGTAAGCATACCATGAACATAAGGGTATGATAAAATGGAAATTATATTAGAAAATCTTACCAAAAAGTAAACAATTAAAATGATTATTCGCGAAAAAATTATTTTTAGTTCATATGACATGATGCATAAGGGAGTCAAGGAACATGATCCATGAGAGCACAAGATATGTAATTTTTGACATTCACATAAGAACTAAAAATCATTTCCATATTACTCGATGATCACTACCAAGACTATCATAGTGGAAAATTCACTTTACTGAACAATGTTCAATCCCTATTCTATCCCTATATCAAAGAACCATGTTCACTTCCCATTTTAGCCTTATATTACTAAACTGAGTTCAGATTCCGTTTCATCCCTACCTATCTCATGAGATATAAATATTTTCCCAATGCATTGGAGAGAGATATAGATCCCACCTATCACATAATGAAATCATACACATGTGTGCCACAAGACCATGAAAATTCATGATATCATAACTAATAAAAATGAATTAGTATAATTAACATTTCATCATACCATAACCTACAAAAATAGAATATTTTCAGTCATTTCATAACAGTAGAACCATGACAGGAAGGGGGTTTCACAATTGATTTATTATGATATAAAATGACGAATGGAAATAGGTTTCATAAACATGATTCCACAAAAACATTATCCTTTTAGAAAAACAATATGAGTGGAATCCTTGGATTATATTCTTTTTAAGGTATATGTAACCTCAACAGATGTTATCATAGATGGAAATGTTTTTTAGAAGTTGTTTAAAATCATTTATTTTTTAAAATAAAATTTATTAATTGAAAAAAATTGAAATTGTAAATATTTTGAAAATAAATCATTTAAAATAATATAAAAACATATAACAAATGATTCAAATTAATCATTGGTGATGATTTAAAATATTCATTTCGTTCCGTATAAAAAATGAAGATTTCATTCACAATTTTAGTATAATACATGCCAACAATGTTTGGAAAATGAAAAAATGATCACTTTCAATTTTTTTGTAAAAAGTGAAATATGGGTAAAATTGTCTTATACAAATCATAATATAACAATAAAAAAATTTGAAATCATTTTTACGGACATGGTTTATGAAGAAAACAATATCCCTTCAGAAAATATAGATAAATTCATATATTCTTGAAATCAAGTTATGAATACTTTTAATTAACAATCAGTGTGAAAATGGTAATATTACTTTAAAATATCATGAAAAACTATAGGATAATGAAATTAATGAGAATTATTTAGAGGTAGATCATGATTTTCTACATTAGAGACTTATTCATATCGAATCTCAATAAATTATGACATTGTAACATAAAATATTTTCAACATTGGTAAGATTGAATCATAATACCCATTAATGAGTAACATTAAACGAAAAATAAAATAACCTAATGAAAAATAAATTAACGATATTACTTATCAATGTGGATTTATATAAACCTCGTGAATGAATACAGTTTCATAACATAATGTACATCTCAATGAAGAAATGTTGAGGCAAAAATACATTACCGCTTTGGTAATGTTTTAACCTTGAAACTCATGAAAGAGTGATCATAACATGAATATTTAAATCCAAATAACTATTAATAAAAAATTATTAAAAAAAATCATGGTTAGTATACACATCACAAAAAATATGTGGTGATCACGACTTGTTTCTTATAAAAGTAAAAAATGTGAGATGGAAATCCCCTACCTTAAGTCTTGAAATATATTATACTCATTAAAGAATCATGTATAACATATATAGGTTTATTATAAATATATTAAATAATAGTATTCATATATAAAATAGTATATTTGATCTACTAATGACAATTTATTACTTATTTATTTATGATTCCATTAAAATGTTACATTTCAGGTAATAATTACCTGGTTTTTGTAAAGGTTTTTATTTTATATAATTGTTGTTCACTTATGTTAATAATGTTTAATAATATAGAAAATTATAAACATGATTTAAATATCATATATATTATGTATATAATTAATTAAAATAATCAATAATGGATATAAATATGAAGTTAAATACAACATTCTTGGAGATGGTAGGCCGTAAACAGGAATGAATGTTGTTTCCTTTTTCTTATTGTATTGAAATAAAAAAAATTATGAAGTATTAAGATTAAATAATATTACATATATTTGAAATATTATTTTTTAAAAAATAATTAATACATTCCATTTAAATTTTGAATGAATCACATCGCTTCGTGAGACTGTAGTCTATTTCACATACAAAAAACATTATTGTATTCCCACAATATGGAAAGCATAATGATATATGGGATATTAAAATTAGATAATTATAATAAATAAATAAATAAATCTAATATATAAAAAATAAATACATTATTATTACCATCCTTTACAAGAGGTAATATGAAAAAATCAACATCTTTTCGTGAGGTGGTACTACACTATACACAAAAATAATTATTTCATAAAAAAATTTATAGGAAGATAAGATTATTTTATGTCATTAATCTTTCATAAAAAGAAATTATTATATGGATTATACATAAATAATTATATTAAAATGATATCAAAATAATTAAATGTGTCTGAGAAATAAATAAAATCAAATCATTAGTCGATGAACATTGCCTCTTCTTTGCGTATCCTAATTATATTTTATACTAAATACATTTTTAGTTGGACTTATTTTTACAAAATGGGGACATTAATATAATGTGAGGGAAGTTGGGGAGAAATTTGGTTTGGTATTTTACAAACCAAATAGGTGTGAAGGTTTAAATAAGAGAATAGAGGTGGTTGACTTTTATAAGTGGGGGAGGGAACATACTAGGTATTTTTGAAAAGATATAAGTGATCTCATGTATTTCATATGACAAAAGTGTCCAAATAATTACATTATAAAACCATATAGGAGAAATGTTCTAAATATGTCCATCCAATTGTTTTTACACATGTTTATTGGTTGTTTTCCCCTTGTCGTTTTAATTTAATACCCCGTAAACCAATTTTACCATAACATGGGTAATTAAAATTTTATTGTCATGAACCACCCCATGGGGCCCATGTTGTGACTCCCATATGTCCACCTCCCAAAGGCCAGGGGTTGGCGAATGGCACTGAAGGTCTCAACCTATAGGTGGGAGGCATTCTCCTGAGTAACTAGACACACACACACACACACACACAACCACACCCCATGTACTAGAAAGGTAAAACATGCATCCTACTAAACAACCATACAGTAAAATTTACAAGTTTTATGTCAAATGATCCCGGATAAAAACCCAAAAAGATAAAAAATAAAAAATATGAAAGTAGAAATGATATCTGAAAATCCATCAGCTGAAAACCCACCTAATGGGTAAGTATATGGTTTCTATAATAAGCTATAGAAGTACGCCCTGTATACCTGATCACAATGCGCACCACCGAGTCATAGGCCACCAAGTCCTACATCAATAAGGTAGTCTTCTACACTAGACACAACATGTGTGGGCGGAGACCGTATAGGGGTTAGTAAAATAATACTTATTTGGGACCCCAAACCAAAAAGTAAATACCACAAAGTTATCCACCAAGAAAACAACGACACTTGATCACTAAGGAATATATCTCACACATGTATAATATAATGTACATAATGAAATATAGAACACCTAGGACTGCTGAGGTACCCATCCCTGATGAGTATTGTGGGTCTACTGGGTCACATGGAGATACTTCCCATGTAGACCATCATTGCTAATCCTCCCAGGTTCACTGATAGCTGATCCACACAAGGTCACAAGTAGCTGAAATTAATAGGGTCACCGGTAGCTGATCCACATAAGGTTTCATGAACCCACTCGTCCTCAATCTTTAGTTCTCATCCAGCCAGATAATTCCCACACATAGCATGTTTTATTCCGAGAAAATATAATCCTCATTCCATTTATATCATTTCAACATCCACAAAAAACTACTTATAGTTTTCCAACATCACTGCCTCGTCACAATGATTCCAACGTCGCAAATATCCCTTTTATCCAACACCCAGTTTGAAAGATATGGATAATTTTATTAAAAGGGGCTGGTTGTGTTCGGGCCTGGTCTGATCAAGTTGAACCGACTTGATTCATCCCGGCCCAGGTTACACCAACCCATACAGGGCTTGCCAAAATGAGCTATTGTTCCATGGTTCCAGCTTACCTATTTCCTGACCCACTAATGCGGATTGGTTCCTTCCCCATCCCCGATGGCTGGGTGGCCTCAGGTTTGTGGTGCACTGCGGGCAGCTAAGCCAGTTTCCCCCCATTCCTGCTCACTGTCCCACTAGATTGTGTGTCAGTAAAAAACACCACACATGCTACAGGCATCTCCACTTTTGTAACTAGGTTTCCACTTCTTCCCCTACAAGCTGCCAACCTGTGCTGGCCGCTGGCTCCTCTCGGAGCTCCATTATGGTTCCCTAACATAACATGTGACCACCGCCATGGGTCACCACCGACCACGCCATCCATGGATCACATGGTCTACTCCAATGGACCATTCATCGAACCGTCTATTTCTACAACGTTCATGGGATCCATATTTCCTACTCAGGCCATGAAAACACCATTCCATTATCTTTGAGAATCAGCCATGAAGAATGCACAAGAGCATACAAAGGATGAGGGGCCCGAGCCTTATTAGTACTCGCCCTCAACCTCTTCATTAGAGATTAAAATAAGGGGGAGGTTCAAGATTATATCCAAAAGGTAACCCTGATTCCAACCAAAAGTATAAGAACCCCACACATTAACAATAGAACCGTAGATCAACCAATTTTTGGGTTGATCCACATTTTTTGTTTTAGAATTACAAATGGGGAATCTCAAAATAAAAATAACATCTATCTCGGGAAGGTTCATCCTTGATGTCAATATGTTCGAAGATGTTGGAGTTCATCAACCTCTATTTTCGAATCCTTCCTCTAAGGTGTCGTCTCTCGTTTCAAATCCACCAAATTTCTTCATTAGAGTGAAAATCCTACTTCTTAGATTAGTAAGAGAAATTCTTTGGACTCCAATAGTTTTATACATCCCTTTAATTAATTAAAAAAAATGTGTCATAGTGTTTCTATTACATTGCATCTTCATGTCATTATGCTATTTCATTTATGTAATACAGTCTCTGATATGATTTATTTAAAGAGCTTCATTAATGGGGTTTCGTGATGCCCCTTCGCCACACCACATTGCTGCTCGGCCTACTCAATGGTGAGGAAAATAAAACTAAATAACTTTTTAATTTATTTTATTTCTCTTCCAAAAGGACCAATATTATATTTTCCAATTGACTATTACTTGTTGAAGTTATGTCATTTCTAGGTGATTACTGATGTTATGAGTTCAACGATGCCCTTTGATTTTTTGATCTAAGCAGCGATTTCATATTTAGAGAAACCATCTTGCATCATCATTTAAATGAACTAAAAAAGTTTAGAATTCTATTCCAGGATCACTAGGCCTCAAAATCAATTGTTAGCTTAGCGTCTGGTCTCAAAATAATACTATATAATTTATGTAAAATTACATGGAATTTTTTTGGACATTAAATTACCCCAAACCTTTAAGGATTAACGTCTCCATAAGCAAAAACAATGATAAACAAACAAATGGGGGTACTGAGCACGAATATAACCCCCTACACCCTGGTGATCTCTTTAAGATTAATGTGTTTCCACCGAACACACATAAGAGGAATAGACTATCCATGAAGTTCTAGCTCCTATTGATCCTCTATATGCATTGGGAACTTCGAAAATATCACTTCATCATCAATGTCCAGCTCTCCCTAGTTGATAATGTGCAGTGGATCAGGAGAATACCTTTTCAGCTGCAATACAAGGAAAACATCATTCACCCAGTGCATCTATGGGGGTAGAGTTAAGTAGTATGCCACTTTTCCAACAATTTTTAGAATATTTAATGATCCGATGAACCCTATAGATAATGTGCCACCCTAAAACAATCTTCACAATACCCATCGGGGTGAGACCCGAAAGAACCCATTATCTCAATACTCAAACTCCAAGGGACTCCGACTCCTATCATCAAAATATTTCTTCTTACTCTGTAAATTACTCATCTAGTCATCGATTATCTTCACCATCTGATTGGTAGACCATACCAAATCTAGACACATGAGTGCAGAATTTGCTGAGCTATCCAACATTGAGGTGATCTACAAGGCCACTCGTAAAAAGACTCCAACTGTGCCTTGCCAATGGTGGAGTGATAGCGGTTATTTTATGAAATATCTACTGGAGGAAAGTGGTCCTACCAACTATGATCAGAATTAAGTATACTTGCATGATGCATTTCTTGAAAGTTCTATATGATCAAATCTATCTGACCATCAGTCATTGGTTGAAAATATATTCTCAAACCCAGATGAGTCCGGAACCCCTCTTTTAATCCTTAACACTACTAGGACGTGAATAAAGAATCACAGTATAAGATGATATTCAAAAGAACCCTATGAATCCACACTATATCCTAGTCATAGAGGAGTTATGTTCCATAAATTGATCCACTCCCTAGCATGGGTTTAAAGTGAGTTGACTTGTTGATTCAGTTAATGAATAAATAGATTGAATCATGGACCTTTGATGTGCATGGTAATCTCATCAAGATGTCCATAAAGTTACATTCCACTTCCACTCTGACACTTTAGGTAGCTATGCCAAGCCTGCTGGATCCTGATGCTCAGCCTTCACATGTTGACAAGTGAGGAACTGTGAATTGAAATCGGCCACTAATTTTTCATCCCTATCCAGCAGTACTGACATCGAAGATCCTGGTACAGCTTCTCCACTACATGATGTACCTCCAAAGGGGAGGTGAGAGACTCCCTGAAAACATCCTCTTCCAATTTTTTCTGATACTACTATGATTTATATGAAAGTGATGACGTGCTCTCCACCAACCTAAAATCCATCAGGATCATGTCCTGGGGATAACATTTCTTGTCAGACCACACAGTCGACATCCACAAGTGCTGCCTACCCAACATGATTAAAGAGTGGGGGAGTGGTAGTCATCAACTAATGGTAAGTTTCTCCATAAACATCCATGAAGGATATCTTTATCTCGACTAGCAGCTCTATTGAGTCACTCAGCAACTGCAAACCAGATCTCTTAATGAGCACATCATCCACCTTATTTCCACTACCATGGAGTATAGACTATCTCGATGTCATAGTCATATAGAAACTCCAAAAATATTGATTTCCTCATTATAAGGTCCTTAGTGGAGAAGATTAACCTAATTCTCATGTGGTTGGAGTAGATGTTAAATCGTTCACCCATCAATTAGTGTCGCCACGTCTTCATAGAAAAGACAACTACTGTTAACTCCATGTCATGGGTCACATAGATCAGCTCATACTTCCATAGCTACCGTAAACTATAGGTGAATGTTTCTCTCTTCTGCATTAGGAAATAACCCATTCTGGTCCCTAATATGTCACAGAAAACTACATACCCAATGAACTCCTCTAGAAGTCTCAATATGGGGGGCACTTTTCATTCTCTGCCTCAGCTCTTAGAAAATATATTGGATATTCTCTGTCCAAATGAATGAATGTCCCTTCTATGTCAATTCCGATCAGGGCTCTTCTACTCTAGAGAAGTCAGGCATGAAGCTTCAGTAGTATATGGCCAACCCTATGAATCTCTATACCTTATTCATGCTCCTGGGAGGTTTCCAAGAAAGCACTGCCTCATTCTTTTCTGGATCCACTGCAACTCCAGCTTTCTAGATGATGTGACCTAGAAAGTGGACATCCCAAATATAGAACTAGAATTTTGAGAGCTTCCTATAATTATAGTGCTCTCAAAGTGTATTCTGGACTATTCGCTGGGGTGTAGCATGATCCTCTTCTGATGTTGAGTACATAAAGTTTTCATCAATGAATATCTCCACAAAACGATCATGGTAAGGCTCGAAGATCATGTTCATGAGCCCCATGAACAATACAAGTGCATTAGTCATTCCTATGTGAATCACCATAAAATCATAGTGTCCATAAAATCATATGAATTCTATATTCAGTATATCATCATCCCATACCTGAAGATTGTGATAACCTGATCTGATGTCTATCATTGAGAACCACGATTCTCCCTTCAGCTGGTCAAAGTGGTCATCAATTCTTATCACTGGGTATTTTTTTCCCAGTAACTAGGATAAGGTACATGTAGTCCATGCAAAGCATCTATCATCCATCTTCCTTCTTGGAAAATAACATTGGTGACGCCCATGGTGAAACAATGGGCCTCACAAACCCTTTCTCCTGAAAGTCCACAAGTTATAATGTCAACTCACGAAGCTCTATGGGTGCCATTCGATATACATACAAGGATATCAGTGTCATCCCTTTGTAAAAATCAATGCATAAGTCAACCACCTTATAAGGAGTTAGTCCCAGAAAATCCACAGGGAAGGCGTCCTCGTACTCATCCACCACTACAAAAATGCTTGGACTCTTCTTGTCAACCACACCAAGGGTGAGGCTAGAAAAAAAGTGTCTGATCAACTGAACCCCCCCCCCCCCCCCTAAAAATTCCGCCCAATGCTTCAAGAGTTCCCTTCTAACAAGTGAATGAAAATATTGTCCCATCAAGGCAAAGACATCGCACTCTATGCCTATGATATTAAATATGAGAATGAAATGTTGATAAGTAGTCCGTACCAAATATGAAATAGTATTGCCTCAACACCACTACTGGGAGATTCCAGCTGAAGCTCTAACCTCCGAGAGTAAGGTTAAAATTCCGAAACTAGTGTGTAATCATCGAATCCCCTACTGTAAGAAGTCTATAACAGTAAGGATCGACCCAATGTTGCTACCCAAAGCTTTGAGCCTTGAACAAGGTCCATGGATAGGAACGAGTGACTAAAACTGGTTTCTATTAGAACTAGAAATAGGGTGGAGAAGCCATAGATTGTACTCTAATCATATCTGGAGTGTGGGGGTAATAGACCTCCACTGTCTGATATAGAGATCACCCATGGCTGACTGCTCCCTGAGGGATGGGTGGACCACCAAGGGGTGGGGTTGGTAGAACCTTGAACCGTTACAAACCAATTATTTCATGGACTTCATCTATGGCACGTCTTCCGCCATGATGTTATTCTCTCTCAAACCACTATATATTCCTTGGTTGTCCCTTGATTTTCTAACACATGTTTCTGCAATGGGACCAATATTCACGATCCATTTTTCCCTAACCACCACACGAATAGAACGCCCTACTCCCCTATTGAATCTTGTTGCCCCGGTGGCCTTGCACCACCAATCATGTTTCCTATGGACGCCCTTATGATGGTCTAGCCTGCTTGGACCCCTGATTCATAAGTTGGATCCCGCCATGGATGACTCGACCACCTTTATCCTAGTGGTAGCTCCCACCATCGGTTTCTAATCTGCAAGGAATATCTATACTAGTATAGAAATCTCTTTCACTCCATCTAGAGTTGGGATGAAAATTGAAATCATATATTCCCTGATATCCTATAGGTGTCCTTGCTCAAAGGTCCGGGCCTTGAAAAAAGTTACTTGTACCATATACATAGATTATTGGTAATGGTATGTAAACCTCAAAGAGTACTCAACCAATGACATACTACTGTGCTATAGGTGAAGCATCTCCTGTATGTGAACTGAGTGGATGGTCATAGGGAAGAACTACTCCAAGAAAAGATATTTTATGTCATCCTAGAAGTGGGTTTTCTCATCATGAGTTTGATTCATAAAGATCCACCTTCAATCCAACAATCATCGAGGAAGGATCACAACTAAGATTGTCATATGGTCAAGTGGAATCCTAACTATACAGAAGACCCATGTCACCACCTCTTGCCTCTCCACAGTGACCTGAGGATCTGTCTCTCCCCTGAACCTTGGAGGTCTCACTCTTTAGAACTTAAGAAAGCCAATGAGTCAGTCTGTGTCCTCTTTTGGTAACATTGGTAGTATACTCTGATCAATGGGTGATAGTAATACTGGTGAACCACTAGACAAGGACATATTTAGCACAAATCCCTAAACTGATGCATCAACACAAAGATGTGTATCAGCACAGTAACAGATCAAGATACTAGATGGTTGTTTGTATAGAGTCACCTGACACATATCATGATGTACCAAGATCAATATATTATACCTAGTGAACTGACACTAATTCAAGATGATCATGAGGAAACACTCAATTCCTATACATATGTCAGCCGCCAAACCAATATTAGACTCCCTGAATCTAAAATTCAAACTGAAAACATTTTATATTATTTACCAAAAACAAAACAACAGACTCTCAGTCTTTGAGGTAGAACCAACCACCTCTAATACCACATTTTCATGACCCATCCCATGGGGCCCGTGTCCAGACTCCCCCAAGCCACCCTCCCAAATACCAGGGTTTGGCGAATTCCACCTAATGCATCAACCTACATGTCACGACCCGTCCTCGGGACTCATGTTGTGACTACCCCAAGCCCACCTTCCATAGGCCAGGGGCTGGAAACTAGAACCAAGTCATATATCCTGACAAAAAAAGGGGAATTCATTTCCTTTATAAAGTGAACAAACACCACAGAGTAAGCTAGAAGAAGTAGACACTAAGTAAAATTGGTACAATAGTAAGTGCGGAAAGTAAATGGGCCATAATACCAACCCAAACTGAAAGTAAAGTACAATTGGAAAGGAAAGTACCACAACTGAAAGACAAATTAGCAACCACCATAACGTCCTCTAGAAACTCCACCTGAAGGGTGGTTACAAATAGACTCCTCTTCTCCTCAGCTCCAGCCGTCTGCTCCGAGTACGTCTTGTCCAGTGCTCCACCTCCAGGTACCATCCAGCTCCACGAGCTCCTACCTCGATCAGCGTTGTCTGTTATCTGCATCCAAAACAACATAGTGCAGGCATAGCCCATGCACAGGTGAGTATACGCTACTCAGTAGGGACCCCGAGACCCTCGATGGTCTCTTAGAATCCACGAAGGATAATCCAAAAAGGAAAGATACAATCACAGAGTATCAACCAACTATACTTAGGTATATTCCTATACATATACCTAAGTCATCAATATCATCTTGGCTCCAGCACAGGAGCCCAAGTACCTCCCAATCCACATAGAAAAGTAGAACTCAATCCACACAGGAAAGTATGACTCAATCCACACAGGAATGCATAATCAAATCCACACAGGAAAACAAGTCAATCATATCAAATACAATGATTGAATGTCATGACTCAGCTCACACAGGTATACTCTTTGCAAGGTGATGGAGATGATCAGATGTAGCCACTGATTTATCCAAACTGGGACCCACGTAGGATACTAAACTAGCTAAGCTGTTAGACCCACGTAGGATACAAGACCAACTACTCTGACGGACCCATGTAGGATAGAAGTACAGAGTCCAATACTGCCGGACCGACGTAGGATACAAAAACAGTAGTACTGCCAGACCCACATAGGATACAAGAATAATTGTCATTACTGTAGAACCCATGGAGGATTTTAGTACGGTCATAGTCACTGCCGAAGCCATGGAGTATTTCAGTGCAGTCATCGTCACTGCTGAACCCACGGAGGATTTCAGTGCAGTCTTCATCGTCGTCGCAGTTGCAGCCTGCTCTAGGGTTCCCACAAACAGCATGCTCGTTTCCGGGAGGGTCCACTCCACGATCCAAGGGTTAGATACATCAACTGACATGTAGTCCAGATTTGATGTATCCCAAAGATTGGTTTTGTCGATAGGAACTCAACGTGACAGATAGCGCGTCAATCGGATGCCCGGTCTGAGAGTTATTGGATTTCTCATCCCATGGGGCCTGTTTGGTTTTTAAGTCAAAACCATCCCGACCGTACTCCAACAACATCCAAACCTCGATCAGAGTAAGCCAAAAGATGCATCTCACTAAGAGGAATCCAATAAAGTCGACGGCACGTCAACTGGACATCCGGAGCTCATGTTATAAGCATTTCCGCTCCGAGGGCCCGGTTGGTTTCGTGTTCGAGCCAACCTGTCCGTACCCAAAGTTCTATAAAAACCTTGAGTTTAATATACCGAAACTATCGTCTCGATCCAAGGATCGCATTGAAACTGAAGGTACGTCGATTGGAGGTCTGTAGCCCATGTTATGGGAAAAAGATCGAAAGTGGTCCGAAAATGGGGGGTCTGGGCCCGGTCCGACCCGGCCGAACCCCCCATGGGTCAGATCGAAACGGGGAGACCCGACCCAGGTTCAACCCGATAAGGCACAGCCCAACCCGGCTCGGCGCGACCCGGCCTGGCTGGGCGTGACCCGATTCGGTCCGCCCAACCCGGCCTGGCCCGGCCGGGTGGCACGCTGGCTCGGCAAGCGGCCGAGCATGGGGGGACATAGTCCCCCCCTCTTTTTGCGTTCCATGGATGCGGCGGGTGTCACGTCCTATTCCGGATCCTGCGTGGCCTCGGGATCCCGGTCGCCTGCCGCCGCGGCTTCAGCCTCTACGATTCCTCCTGGAGGCCCGCAGGGACGCTGCCGGTGATGTCTGCAGGCCACCAGAGTCGTTCTGATGGTCCATACTTGCTCTTGTCTGCACATGGGGCCGTCTCGGGACCCTTAGATAACTATGATGGCCTCCAATCACTCAACAATCCCGTTCCATTGTCAGCCAATGTTCCGCACATCAAGAACAGAGAAACGGTGGGTTCAGACTTCTTCAGTGGTCCGCACCCACCACGTTAGTTGTTCAAAAAACATCGAACAAATACCGAACAATTAATCACATGTCGAGGATGTAATACACATAAAGTAAAAAAAATCAAAAACACCCTACCTTTGAAGAGGTTGTTGAGCGAGGATCGTCACCAGAAAAGAAGTCGCGGAAGACGACGTCGTGGAAGAGGATTGTGGGCATCGTGGTACACGGCGTCGCGGAGAAGAGGATCGTCGGCATCGCGGAGAAGAGGATCGTCGACATCACTTCGTCAAACTCTGAGAAACTAGCTTTCTTCTTCATCTTTTGTTGTAGTCCGTCATTCTTCATCGTTTTTCACGTTCTCCAATGAAGAATATTAATATTCGAAGGCTTGATCAACTCTTCTCCAAACCTTCTCGCACAACGAAATAACCCCCCCCCAAAGAAATAAGACTTTGTCTTATTTTATTAACACACAAAATCCATCCATAATTTGAAATTAAAAATGAATTCATAAAATTAATTAACGCGCATTATCCAATTAATTAGGCATTTTATTGTCTTGCATTTAATGTAGAAGAAAAACTTCTTGAGTTGACTTGACATTAAAACGGAGGAGGTGCGGGTGTGTTACACAATTTAAAAGTGATAGGGTGATTAATGGGGAGTTAGAGAATTAAAAGGTGGGGGCTCATGTGGGTCCCACCCAAACTCCCTCACATGGATGTTATCCACAAAGGAAGGATTAATTAAGTAGGGACATAAATTAATTTCACTTAACCCGCTTAGTAATGAAATAAAATAAAAATATAAAACAATTATATTTTTATTCATCACTTTTTTATTAACATCACCACCCGAGAAAATGCACCTTCAGACAAGGTGTTCCTAAGCAATTACCGGCATTGCGGTTTTATCGGTGCCCTCATATTTTGATTTTGAGCACCGGTTCCAATGCTAGGAAAACCTGCTCGTTCGTTCACGGAACATACCAGAGATAAACTTCGGAAATTGATTACAGGAACCCCGAGCCTCAGAATCAGGTACCATTAGAAAATGCGTACTCGTAAAATCCCATAAAAAATTAAGAAAAAAATTTCTGTTGAAATTTACAGGTCTTTAAATTACTCCCACCTCGGGGCTTTACATCCCCATAAAGATACATCACAAACTAGGGAAACAAATGAGGGTACTGAGCACGCATCTGAGCCTCCCGCTTCCAAGTTCTTTTCTGGAGGTTCCTATGCTACCATCTAATGCGCACTAGAGGAATCGACTTCCCACATAGGACCCGCTCCTGTTGATCCTCGATCTCCACCGGTACCTCAGCAAAAGCCGCCCCATCGTCAAGGTCCAGCTTCCCAGGGTCGATGATATGCGTTGGTTCGTGCACGTATCTCCTCGGCTGAGATACGTGGAAGAAGTCGTTCACCCGGTGCAAATGAGGTGGTAGAGCCAGGCCATAAGCCACCTCGCCTATCCTACTGAGAACATGGAATGGTATGATGAAATGCGGAGATAACGTTCTGCCCCGACAAAATCTCTGTAATCCACGTCGAGGTGAGACCCGCAAGAAGACATGGTCACCATCCACGAACTCTAGTGGTCTCCGACTCCTGTCATCATAAGACTTTTGTCAGCTCTGAGCAGTCCTCATCTACTCTTGGATGACCTGGAACTTCTCTTTCATGGCCTAGACCATCTCTGGTCCCACAAGTGCTGACTCCCCAGGGTCTGTCCACCACAGAGGTGATCTAAAAGGTCGGCCATACAATTCCTCGTATAGTGCCATCCCGATGGTGGATTGGTAGCTTTTGTTGTATGAAAACTCCACCAAGGGTAGGTGGTACTACTAGTTGTGACCAAAGTCGAGTATATATGCATGAAGAATGTCCTCGAGAGTCTGAATGGTCCTCTCTGTCTGACCATCTGTCTGAGGGTGAAAGGAAGTGATCAGACATAGCTGCGTCCCGAATGCCTCCTACAACCCCTTCCAAAGCCAAAAATTAAAGCGAGCATCTTGATCAGAGACGATAGATTATGACACACCATGAATCCGTACAATCTTTTGAACGTAGTGATGTCCCAAGCTCTCTACTGATCCCCACTCTCTGATGGGTAAGAAGTGAGATGATATAGTGAGTCCGTCGACAATCACCCAAATGGATTCGTGACCTCTGGAAGTACGTGGAAGTCCAGTCACAAAATCCATAGATATCCCGTCCCACTTCCACTCCGGGACCTCCAAGGGCTGTACCATGCCTGTTGGTACATGGTGCTCCGCCTTGACCTGCTGGCAGGTGAGGCATCGAGAAATGAACTGTACTACAACCTTCTTCATACTCGACCACCAGTGCTATCGTCTGAGATCCTGGTACATCTTCGCCACTCCTGGATGTACGGCTAAAGGGGAAGTGTAAAACTCCCTTAACACCTCCTCCTGTAATGCAGCTAGTACCATGGTACATCCTATGAAAAGGACATCGTGCTCTACTACTATAGAGAATCCATCAGTTCCCTGTCTTGAGGATATCTATTCACGCTGCGTCTCACAGTAAATGTCCCCACGTTGTGCCTCTCCGACCCACTGTAGTATTGGAGGAATGACTGTTAGTGACTGAAGAAAGGCTTTTCCATCTCTATCCATGAAGGATATCTGCAAAGCTGCTAGCTGCTCCGTTGCCTACCCAAGTAACTGATTGTCTGTCCTCCTGCTAGGAGCATAGACTACTACTTTCCCCTTTCCAGGAGTATTGACTATCTCAATGTCATAGTCTTGGAGGAACTCAAGCCATCTCTGTTGTCTCAGGATCAGGTCCTTCTGTGAGAATATGTGCCTAAGACTCTGGTGGTCAGAGTAGACAATAACGTGCTTGCCCATCAGATAGTGTCACCACATCTTCAGAGAGAAGACCACTGCTTCCAACTCTAGGTCATGGGTAGCATAGTTCTGCTCATGCTGCCTCAACTGTCGTGATCCCTAGGCGATCACTGCCTACTCCTGCATCAAGACACACCCGATTCCAGTCCCTAATGCATCACAGTAATCTACAAACCCTACTCCCTCCTCTGGTAGCCTTAAGTTGGGTGCACTGGTCAATCTCTGTCTTAGCTCCTGGAAGCTCTGCTGACATCTATCTGACCACACGAAGGGTTTCCCCTTCTTTTTCAAAGATGATTGCAGTTCCACAACTCTGGAGAAGTCTGGAACAAAACTCCGGTAGTATCCTGCTAGATCCATGAAACTCCGCACCTCCGTCGCGCTCCTGGGTGGCCCCCAAGCTAGAACTTCCTCGATCTTCACAAGATCCACCGCAACTCCCGCCTCAGAGATGAAGTGTCCCATGAAGCAGACTTCAGGTAACCAGAACCGGAACTTTGAGGTCTTACTATAATGCTGGTTCTCTTGGAGTGTGTCTAGTACAACCCGCAAGTGGTAGGTGTGCTCCTCCTCAGTGGTCGCGTAAAAAAATATGTTGTCAATGAAGACCACGACAAATCGATCGAGGTATGGATGAAAGATCTTGTTCATGAGACTCATGAACACTGCTGGAGAATTGGTTATGCCGAAAGGAATAACCAAGAACTTACAGTGGCCATACTGACATCTGAAGGCCGTCCTCTGCACATCCTCGTCCCAAACTCTGAGCTGATGATAGCCTGATCTGAGGTATATCTTAGAGAACCACCGTGATCCCTTGAGCTGAACGAAGAGGTCGTCAATACTCAGTAGCAGATACTTGTTCCTCACGGTCACCTGGTTCAAGTGACGATAGTCGACACACAGTAATAAGCTTCCGTCCACCTTCTTGGCGAACAATATCGGAGAAGCCCAGGGTGAAACACTGGGTCAGATGAATCCCTTTCCCTATAAGTCCTCGAACTATACCCGTAGCTCTTGAAGATCAGAGAGGGCCATCCGATATTATGGAGTGGATATCGGGGCTGTCTCGGGGTACAGGTCAATATAAAATTCTACCTCTCTGTCAGGAGGTAGTCCAGGAACGTCTTCAGGGAAAACGTCCACATACTGATCCACAACTACAGGAAAACTAGGACTCTGCACGTAAACTGCTCCTAGGATGAGACTAGCCAACTGATGAGTGATGGTCTATCCCCTCCTCTACGTGAGTCCATAATGTGCTGCTAAGGCTCCCTTCTCACCGGTGAAGGTGAAACTTCTCCCATAAGTGTGAACACATCGCACCTTGCGCCTAATACAGTCGATCTGAGCATGGACAACAGATAACATATCCATACCCACGATGACGTCGTAAGGCCTCGACGCCACTACTAGAAGATCCCAGCCGAAGCTCTTGCCTCCTAGAGTAAGCTCACACTACCGGCACAAGTGCGTAATCATCGAGTCTGCTCCCGTTAGAGTCTCTATCAATAAGGATCGAGCCAACGGCTCCATCGGAATCTCCGAGCTCTGAAAAAGGGCAGCGATAATGAATGAATGACTCTATCATGTGTCTATAAGAACTACAGAAAGGGTGGAGTAGACATAGATAGTACCTTGAATCATCTCTGTAATTCCATGGTTGTAGGCCTCCGCTGCCTGAAGCTGAGCCTGTCTTTTCCCACAAGCTCCATGTGGTCGGCGTGGACCTCCGGGTGATGGTGGTGGTAAAGCCTCAAAGCGTCTCCCACCACCCGCTGCTCGTCCATCACCTCTGCCTCATCCACCTGCACCCTGCGTACCACCACGGTTGACCCTTTGACTCTGCCTGGGTGGCCCCTCAACCTTCTGTCGCTCCTCTGCACGGCGGATCGGGCAGTCACGATCCATGTGGCCCTGCCCACCACATGCGTAGCAATATCTGCTCCTTGGAAGGCTGGCTCTACATCGTGTTCCCCACACCGCTGAGACAGTGTCTTGAGGTCATCTGCATGATGGTCTGGTCTTCCTGGACCCCTGTGATGTCCGTCGACTACTATATGCAGACGAATCTGCTATGTGCCGCCCTGTGGTAGGTCTCGCTGCTGGTGTATACTCAGCAGAAAAGCTATCAATGAGAAGGGATCGCTCCAGTACTCCTGCCTGGGTCAGAATGATAAGGGAGATCATCGATGCCATGATCTCATGCCTCAGTCCCTGATCTAAGGTTCAGGACTAGATGAATGGATCTCGTACCATATCCATCGAATAGCGAGAGAGATTGGTAAATTTCGGTGAGTACTGGGTGACTGTCATGCTGCCCTGCCGTAGCTGTAGTGGCTCCTGGATGCGCACCACATGGAGGGTGTCTCGGACGAACTCTGAGCGGAAGAGGCTCTCAAAGTCTGTCAAGAGGATAGATTCCTTGTCGTGCACCTGGAGCATCATGCTCCTCCATCTTCCTGCTGCAACATGCAGGAGGCTCGCTGTGAGGATCACTATGAGGTCTGTTCGTGTCCCCACTAGCCTGAAAACTCACACAACCACCTCCAACCAATCCTCCGCTGCCTGAGGTTCCATCTCCCTATGGAACCTAGGCAGTCTCTGACGCTGAAACCCATTCAGTGTACTAAGGTGACGTTCACTCTTAGCATCTGGGCCTCGTGGCATCGGTGGCTCAGCAGGTAGAGGTACCGTCGGTGCCCCCATTGTAAAAGGGCCATGCCCCAAGGCCTCGTTGCTCGGTAGACTATCTTCTCGCACAAAGCTCGGAACCCTAGCTGGCTGCCGTCATGGGGACATCCTGTAAAGAAACGGGTGTGCCGTGGTCAAAGCAGTATACCTGGTGAGCTGGCACAAAGTAATCACAATGAAAACTTTTGAAACACACATGAAATAAATGTTTTCGTGTATTGAGTCGTAAATTAGAAGTCAGAGTCCTGGTGTACGGATTTGTCCGCCGCCGCACCAACACTGGACTCCCTGGACTGATAACCACACTCAATACCCTTAACACTATTTCTTCACATAGAAGAAAGATCAGAGTCCTGAGTTCTGCTGTAGAACAGAACTCCTCTAATACCAATTTGTCATGACCCGTCCTCGGAACTCATGCCGTGACTACCCCAAGCCCGCCTTCCATAGGCCAGGGTCTGGCGACAAGCACCAAGGCATAGATCCCAACAAAAAAGGGGAATGAATTGCCTTTATAAAGTGAAAAAACACCACAGTGTAAGCCAATAGAAGTAAACACTAAGTAAAATGGGTAAAATAGTATGTGCGGAAAGTAAATGGGCCAGAATACAAACCCAAATTGAATGTAAAGTAAAACTGGAAAGGAAAGTACAACAACTGAAAGACAAAGCAGCAATCACCAGGGCATCCTCCATAAACCCCACCTGAAGGGTGGGTACAGATAGCCTCCTCCGCTCCTCGGCTCCAGCCGTCCGCTCCGAGTACGTCTTGTCCAGTGCTCCACCTCCAGGTACCGTCCAGCTCCACGAGCTCCTACCTTGATCAGCGCTGTCCGTTGTCTGCATCCAACACAACTTAGTGCAGACATATCCCATGCAGGGGTGAGTATACACTAATCAGTAGGGACCCCGAGACCCCCGAAGGTCTCTCAGAATCCACGAAGGATAATCCCCAAAAGAAAGATACAATCACAAAGTATCAACCAACTCTACTTAGGTATATGCCCATAAATATACCTAAGTCATCAATTCGAGATTGGCTCCAGCACACGATCCCAAGTACCACCCAATCAACATAGAAAAGTAGAACTCAATCCACACAGGAAATTTCGACTCAATCCACATAGGAATGCATAATCAAATCCACATAGGAAAAAAACTCAATCATATCGAGGATAATGATTGAAAGTCCTGACTCATCTCACACAGGTATACTCTTCCTAAGGTGATAGAGATGATTAGATGTAGCCACTGATTCATCCAAGATGGGACACATGTAGGATACTAAACCAGCTAAGCTATCGGATCCACTTAGGATATAAGACCAGATACTCTGTCAGACCCACGTAGGATACAAGTACAGAGTCAAATACTACCGGATCCACGTAGGATACAATAACAATAGTACTGCCAGAACCCCATAGGATATAAGACCAGTAGTCATCACTGTCGAACACATGAAGGATTTCAGTACGGTCGTCTTCGCTGCCAAAACCACGGAGGATTTCAGTGCAGTCGTCGTCACTTCCGAACCCACGGAGTATTTCAGTGCAGTCATCATCATCGTCGCAGTCGCAACCAGCTCTAGGGTTCCCACACACAGCATGCTCATTTGCACGATGGTCCGCTCCATGAGCCAAGGGGTCGATACATCAAGTGACACGTAGTTTGGAGTTGATGTATACCAATGTTCCGTTTCATCGATAGGAACTCAACATGACAGACGACGCGTCAATCGGGCGCCCAGTCTGAGAGTTATTGGCTTTCTCGTTCCAGGGGCCCGGTTGGTTTTTATGCCAAAACCAACTTGAACATACTCCAAATATGTCCAAATCTCTAGCAGAGTAATCCAAAAGATCCGTCTCACTAAGAGGAATCTAATAAATTCGGCGGCACATCAATCGGACGTCCGGAGCTCAAGTTGTAAGCGTTTTCGCTCTGAGGGCCCGGTTGGTTTTGTGTTCAACCCAACCAGGCCATACACAAAGTTCTTCGAAACATTGAGTGTAATATACCAAACCGACTGTATCAATACAATGATCGCATTGCAACTGATAGTGCATCAATCAGTGGTCTATAGCCCATGTTATGGGAAAAAGACCGAAAGTGGTCCGAAAATGGGGGGGTCTGGGCCTATCCCAACCCCCCCAGGGTTGGCCCGAACCAGGTCGACCCGACCCGGTTCCGGGTCCGACCCGATAGGGCGCGGCCCGGCCCGGCTGGGCTCAACCCGGTCCGGTCCGCGCAACCCGGCCTGGCCCGGCCGGGTGGCAAGCTTCCTCGGCCAACGGCCGAGCATGGGGGGACGTGGTCCCCCCCTCCCTTTGCGCTCCACAGACGTGGCAGGTGTCGCATCCTCCTCCGGATCCCGCGCGGTCATAGGATACCATTCGCCTGCCGCCGCGGCTGTTTCTTTTGGAGGTGCACTGGGACGCCGCCGCCTCCGGCCAGCCTGTCGGTGCCGTCCGCCGCCTCTGGCCGCCGGCACCACCATGTCGTCCACCCGCGCCTCTAGTGATGTCTGCTGTCCACCCGAGTCATTCTGGTGGTCCATTCATGCTCCCGTCTATGCCTGGGACCGTATTAGGAACCGTAGATTACTGCAGCGGCATCCAATCGCTCAATGGTCCCCTTCCATCGTCGTCTAACGGTCCGCGCATCAAGAACAAGGAAACGGTGGGTTCAGAATTGTTTGTTGGTCCGCACCCACATCGTTAGTGGTTCAAACAACTTCAAACAATACCAAAAAATTAATCACATGTAGAGTATGTAATTTACACAATGTAAAAGAAATAAAAACCCCCTACCTTTGAAGAGGTTGTCGAGCGAGGATCATCACGGGAAAAGACGTCGCGGAAGACGGTATCGCGGAAGAGGATCGTGGGCATCGTGGTACACGATGTCGCGGAGAAGATGATCGTCCGCGTTGCGGTACATGGCGTCGCGGAGAAGAGGATCGTCAGCGTCATGTCATTGATCTCGTAGGAACTAGCTTTCTTCATTGTCTTTCATCGGAGGGCGGCATTCTTCTTCGTTCTTCGCGTTCTCCAAAAAAGAAGATGAAGATTCGAAGGCTTGAGAAATTCCACTTCAAACCTTCTTGCACAACAAAATAACCCCCCAAAGAAATAAGACTTTGTCTTAATTTATTAACACACACAAGCCATCATTAATTTTAAATTCAAAATGAATTCATCAAATTAATTAACGTGCGTTATCCAATTAATTAGGCGTTTTATTAGCATGCATTTAATGTAGAAGAAAAACTGCATGAGTTGACTTGACATTAAAACGGGGGAGGTGCGGATGTGTAACACAATTTAAAAGTGATAGGGTGATTAATGGGGAGTTAGATAATTGAAAGGTGGGGGATCATGTGGGTCCCACCCGAACTCCATCACATGGATGTTATCCAAAAATGAAGCAAAAATTAAGTTGTAACATAACTTAATTTCAATTAACCTGCTTAGTAAATAAATAAAACAATTATAAAAAACAATTATATTTTTATTCCTCACTTTTTTTAACATCACCACCAGAGGAAACGCACCTTTGGATAAGGTGTTCCTAAGCAATTAACGATGCCGCGGTTTCATCGGTGCCCTCGTAATTAGATTCCAAGCACTGGCGTTCGTTCACTGAACATACCCGAGCTAAAATTTGGAAATTGATTCCGGGCACACCGGGCCTCGGAATCGGGTGCCGTCAGAAATTGCGTACTCGTAAAATCCCAAAGAAAATTAAGAAAAAAATTTCCCTTGAAATTTACGGGTCTTTACACTACATGTGGGTGTAATTTTCCTATGTAACTATACAAAAACACACACACACACACAACCATGTCCTAAAATCTGGAAAGGTAACACATGCATTCCACTAAAAACCCATTGAGTAAAAATTACAAGATATATGTAAAGTGGCCAGAATACAAAACCAACATGAGAAAAATAGAAAAACAGTAAAGTACATAATATCCTTGAAAATCCATCCACATAAAACCCCACCAGATGGGTAAGTATAGTGTAGCTGCCAGAATCCTTAGAAGTATGCCTCACCTACCTAATCCCACTGGGAAGAATCAGGTCTAAGGCCTCTAAGTCCTTTGTCAAGATAGTGGTCATCTACACTAGATACAACACATGTGGGTGGAGCTCGTACTAGGATGAGTAACAAAATACTTGGTAGGACCCTAAAAAAATGAAATACAAAAAAAATATCCAAAAATAAAAATATGAATCATTATCACGAAGCTGGATGACTCATAGAGGTATATTCTGATGTATGGAAAGCAAGAAGAACAGTCATAAAACTGAATACCATAGAATACTTAGGTACTCATCTTTGATGAGTACTGTGGTTCAGCTGGGTTACCCAAAGATACTTCTCACATAGGACATCACTATTCATATACAAAGGGTCACATCCAGCTCATCTACATAGGTTCACTGGTAGCTGATACACATATAATTTCCTAGACCTTCTTATCAACAGTCTTCTAGCCTCAGACAGCCGCATGAGTCCCGCATGTAGCATGGTTGATTTTAGGAGAATAAACTACTCAATCCATTTTCCTAATTTCATATTCCATTAAAACCTACTTTGAGTATTCCAAAAGAACCACCTCATCTTAAG
This sequence comes from Viscum album, assembly GCA_963277665.1. Classification (NCBI taxonomy): domain Eukaryota; kingdom Viridiplantae; phylum Streptophyta; class Magnoliopsida; order Santalales; family Viscaceae; genus Viscum; species Viscum album. The sequence continues at coordinate 1,848,464,256 of OY728158.1, read as the reverse complement.
GGTTCCAATTCCTCAAACAACCCATCCATCGGACACCTGGTGTAAATGATATTGCTGATTTTCTAAAAAGGGTTTGGTTGGATTTTTGCGTAGTTAGACCTAGCCAGACCAACTCGACCCGACTAGGCCTGGGGTCCACCGGCCCGAGCCGGGCCTGCCCACCTACCCTCGGTTTGACCTGGTATGGATTCGATCCTGTCATGTTGGGCCATGGGGTTGTCCCATCTCCCACCCAACCCACAAATGCATGCCAATTCCTCCATAGACTGGATGCCTAAATGGAGTCCTATAGGTGGTGCACCCTGGCTGACTAAGTTGGTCATCCCCCTATCCCATAAACGTTTCCATTGGACCACATGCATGAGAGAAACAAGTCCCACACTATGGGTCGCTCCCCTAAAGCAGCCATTTGGGTGTGTCTTCCATGGCTAGTCACCGGCCTGAGAGCAGGTGGATCCTACTACTCTACTGCGGCCTCCTCCCGGAGCGCCGCCACTGCCCCCGTCCTCTACCACGGGTATCCGCCAATGGCCACCAGCACCGACATGTCAATAGGACCTTCCACGGGCCAATGAGTCCGCTACAGTGGTCCGTTCATCGAGTAATCTATCCCTCCAGCCTTCATGGGAGGCCACCCTTCTTGCTACAGCTTCAAAAACACATTTCCATCATCAGGGAGGTTTGATCACAAACAATGTCCAAGAACACACAAAGGCAAAGGGACATTGGCATTTTTCGTGTCTATGTACACCCTATGCGTTAGAGTTTAAAACAAGGGGGAGGTTCAAGATTATAACTACAAGGTAAATCCAATGTAAACCTCGAGTATAAGCACTCTACAGTAAGAACAAGTGATCCGCATATCAACCTATTTGTGGGTTGATCCTTTTTTTTTAGAATTAAGAATAGGGAAATTAAAAAACAAAATAACTTTTACCTAGAGAAGGTTAGTCATTATTTTTGATCTGTTCAATTTCATTGGCATTCACCGAGCTCAGGATTCGGATCCTTCCTCCAAGGTGTTGTCATAGCTTTTTCAACCACCATCATTCTTTTTTGGAGGGAAAATCCTTCACTATAGAGTCGTGATAGAAATTATCAAGTCTCCAACATTTTTCTCAAACCCAATATCAAAAAAAAATGAGAATGGTGTCACAAGGTTTCTATTATGTTGTGTCATAGTGTCATTATGTTGTTTCATTTATGAAACAAGATCTGTAATACGCTCTAGTTAACGATCCTCATTATTCAGGTTTGTCACCGCCATTTTATCGCACCGCGGTGCTACTCGACAGACTCAACGATGAGTAAAATAAAATAAAATAACTTATTAATTTATTTTATTTCTATTTCGAAACGAACGAAAAGTATTATTTCCGATCAACCCATGCTGGTCAAAGTTATGTCCTTCCAAGGTGACTATCGACATTCTGAGTTCAACGTTTCCCTCAGATTTTTGATCAAAGAAATAGATTAAAACTTAGAAAGACCGAGTCACGCAATTATTTAAATGAAAAAAAGTTCAAAATTCTATTCTGGGATCACCTGGACTTAATAAAAAGTTTCATCTGAGTGTTTTGTCTCCAAATAATGACATAGAATCTAAAACAAATTACATTTAATATCTAGTACCTTAATATTCTATATTCACTATTCAGTTTAGAAAAAAATTTAGTTGACCAAATTAGACATTTAAAATAAATATGATTCAAAAAATGGAAATTGATTTATAAATTATATCCTCGTAATTTGAAAAAACTAATTTAAATTATTTTTATAGACATGAAGAGAATGAATGTTTTGAATGAGGAAATGATAATAGGATTTAAATGTTTTTTATATCTACATTAAATATGAAAATGATAACAATGAAATAGATTTAAATAATTTATATAAAATTTTACTAATGATACATTAATGAAATTTAAAAATACAATTTAACAATATATATGAAATAAGAAAAAAGTAATTCTTTAATTAAAATTATGTAATTTTCACAATTTATCAAAAAATAAAACTTTTTAGAAAAAAAAATTATAAACGATAATTTTGATGTTTTGGGTTGAAAATGTATTTCATTTTATGAAAACAATTATATAATTTTTTCAAAAATAATTTTTAATATTATTCAAAAAAAGAAATGAATTTACATTTTTCAAGAAAATAGTATTTTTTATTCCTATAAATACATTACCGATATATATATATATATATACTATAGAGATGTTTAAATCATAAATAAATATAAATAATATTAAAATATTATTTATTACTATTTTTATCACTATTTTAAATGGTCAGGTTATAACATATGTGTTTAAATAATATTAATAACATATCGTGGTTTGGATAGAACTCAATGTCGTGTGTCGCACAAGATAAAAAGAGTGTTGTTTGTAATACATGATAATAAATTGTTTTGTTTAATTTAATAAATAATTGGTGTTTTATGTAAGATAATATAATAAATAAATTTAATTTAATTGATAAATACAATTCATAAAATCTCATTGTGTTGCATTTTACCTCCCATAAGATGAATTTTACAATCGAAATTCATCATTATGAAAAAGAAATTAGGAATATTCTACCATATTATATCACGACGTTCCCATATCAATTCATAAAAATTGTTTTATTATACAAACAATTGACCAGGTGAGTGTCCTAGTTTTGTCGAACTATCTCTGTATGATCCAAAATATTTATATATTGTTCATAAAAATAATGATCTTTCACTAGTGGTCTGATCTATAACTTAAATACACATGAAATTTATGTTATTTAATTACTATGAATAGATACATAGAATACATATTCTAATTAAGATAGTTTTGTTGGAAGCTCCAAGCTATGTAATATCATCCCTATAAAATCTATAATTTCAATGGGACTGATATATCAAGGTATTAGTTTTCTATTCGTCATGAATCTCATTACATTATCACATGCTTGATCTATTAGAATATAATTTTAACAACATTAGTTTCTAGATCGAGATGGTGTTTATCAATAAATCCATTCTTCTAACTCTCTGTTTATTGGATATGATACTAAATATTTCTATCCTTATTTTTTCTTTGTTAATAAATCATAGGTCACAATACATTTATTTTTCCCATTATTATTCCATCTAATTGGATCTCTACCTTTATTGCCATTGATAGATTCATAAGGATCCATTAAAATTAATTAGTGAAATCTATTGTAGTAGGAAAACTCATCAAGATGATGGTGGTGACCCCAAAAACGTTTTAAATCCAAATATCTTGATCTGAACCTATTATATAGGGGTTGAATAGTTATTTTAGACTATTAATTTACATGATGATGAAATGAATTGATGAAATAAATTTTATTTAGGTTCTTGAGGATATATTCTCTTGAATATTATGGTTAATAACATATCGTAATCCAATGAAATGTAATGTGGTAGTCCATACATCCTTATTTCTTCTATATTTTATATCCCAGAAAAATAATCCATTGAGAAGTTTTCTCTAATAGTGTGGATTTGAGATGACTTAGTATGGTGATCATATAAAACCCATAAATCATTAAGTCTATTAGGTGTTTTGGGGTGTCCAATGAAAAACTCCATAGTGGCACTTTCCAATTTTATTCCGATATGGGTAGTGGATGAATGATCCCCTTGTATTTTTTTCTTCAAGAATCAACTTGGTGTCATTCCATGAATAGAGATAAAAACATTGGGATATCACTTTTATTTATATCCCACTTGAATTATTCTTTCAAATATATATACATATTCCTAATTCTCATATTTATAGAGAATTCATAACTCTGAGATTCCACTATCAACAAATTTTATTATGGTATGGGTGGAACATATAGCTAATTCCTGAACCTTATCATCCCGTAATGATCAACATTAAACTATATACCATTGGTAACCTTCATTTATAGATCGATAACATCCTTCTGCACCTATTTAATCTTCATATGAATAGATGTCTGACCTTTCAATTGAAAAATATGTGATTTCCCCTTTATTTAGGATTTCTATATCAATACCTTTCAAATCCATAAATTTCGAAACTTTTTTAATCATTATCATGGATAGAAATAATGTTCTTTTTTACTGAAATCCTAATCTACATCGTTCAGTTTCTTATGGTAGTTATGTGTTGAGATGTCATCATATTTAATATTCTCTAACAATCTTTTTTGGTTCATATTCAAATCCTTCACTGTGAGTATATTCATTAAACTTTTCTTATCAGTATATATATCACACGTTTCTATAAAATGATAAGACTCTATATCTTTAATGAAAAAATGCCAAAAACTAATCCACTTATTTAGTTGGTTAACGAGTCTTATGAATCTTCAATTTTCGTGGGCCATAAGTTATAACCATTTCATTTTACATAATAACACATCCCAACCCCATATTGGAATCATTAATATATATTAAAAACCCTTATCCACTGTAGGTTAATGTAAGAACAATGTGCTAACTAACATTCTCATTAGTTACTTGAAATTTTCTTCACATTCATCTGTTGAGAGAAACCTGTCTCCCATTTGAGTTAACACATATATAGGATTAGATATTCAGGATAACTTCTCTATAAAACATTGATAATTTCAAGATAAACCAATAAAACTACAGATCATTGTCCATGTGGTTTATATGTTTCAACATTAAATACACTTTGTATCTTATGGATCCACTGATATGCCATCTATTGACGTTATATTAAAAAATAAATCATTTTATAAATAAAATTCACACTTTTAAATATTTTAAAAAGTGTCTCCTTTTTTAGGGTATTTAGTATAACTCTTTAGTGATCTTCATGGTCTTAATTTCCCTTTTTGTAGATATGAATATCATCTATAAATAATTCTATGAAATAATCATGAAAATATCCAAAGACTCCATTCATTAAATCCATGATGATAGCATAGGAATTAGTAAGACCGAAATGAATCATTAAATATTCATAGTCTCCATACCTTGTACGGGATGATGACTTGAATATATCCTCCTTATTGAAACTCAATTGTTGATATCTTGAATTAAGGTCCATCATGGAAAAGTAGTGATCTCTATAAATTTGATCAAACAAGTCATCCATATGTGGAAGAGGATACTGGTTCTTAATTCTGATCCTGTTTTTCTATTGTTAGTGAAGGTAGTGTCACATTGGCCAAAAATTATTTTTAACAATAAGAGCCGGGGTACCCCCTTGGTGAAAAAAAAGTATTAATGAACCCCTTATCAAGGGTTTCATGGGGTTTCTCCTTCCATTCTAGCAGCTCAATATGATTCATTATTTAGGTTGTCCATGAAATATGTGTTTCACTAGATATGAGTTCAATTTAGAACTCAATATCATGTCTTGTGTGAAGGATAAGGAACTATTTTCAGTGGATGTCAAGAAATTTTAAAATATAATAAATATCATTGATTCCAGTTTTATACTAAACCATCTGAGATAAAAAAAACCCTTACGAATTGGAATTAAAACCTATAAATTGTATTTAATCTCTATAATAAGTTAAAACTTATCATCACATTGAATGAAATTATATTTTGGTTTTGTAAAATAAAACATGACATCCCTACCTCAATAATTGATGTAGTATTAATCCAAATAAATAAAATCCCTGCCTATAATGACATCAAATAGAACCAAAGGTGGAATGAAAATATTTGTGGGAAGCACATTCCTACTAAAATCAGTAGGATATCAATCATAGTCTTGATTTTTTATCATCATACCATTAAGAGTTATAATTTATAATTCCATATCTATTAATATAGGCGAAATATTGATACCCTTAAATATTTTTGATATATGAATGAATGGGTAGATCCGGAGTTAAATAAACATTATGATTTATATAGTGTATGTTAAGTATAAATTTTAACACATTGTTTTCACACCCTTAATCCAAAATAATGATGACATGATATTCTTCTTTGTGACATAGATTGAGAGGTTGATGGTTCCAATCATCACCATTAACCATCATGATTGGGAAATAGTTATCATAATACCCATTCTCCTTAAACATGAATCACTAAAGTGTTGGAGGTTTGTTATGTGTGTCTTTCTCTCTATGTGAATCATTATCCAACTTATACACATCACTTCAATAATAAATTTCCCAATGTTCGTCCCTTACAGACATAAAACAGTTTATAGATCCCTTAAGATAATATTCTCTATACTTTTTTCCAAACATTGATAATTATGTAAATATCTACTTCTTCTGACCATGGTTTTTATATTTTACATTAAACTCCATCTTCTATTTCTTGTGAGAACCAAGATATTAATAAATAAATCCAACATTCATTTCCACCTTGATAGCACACCAAACAATATATTTATACCTAATGGAGTCCCTTATGGATAAATCCATTTAGAGATATGGTTTTAATCCACTAAATAATCAACCAACCTTATTTTTAGGTTGTATAAAAATACTAGAAGTGCACCTAACAGATCCTATAAAATACAACTCACAGGTAATAAACTATTCATCATCCTTTTTCATTAACATAAGGAACACATTTTATAAATCCCCAACCTAAAACATTAGAAAATATTATGTTTAATCAATAAATAACATTGAAGATATTTTCAGGTTTAGTGTTTTAGATAATTGGTCCATAACTATTATATAACAAAATATTATAAATACAATGTGGATACTTCCAAAAACATCCATTTATTTCATAACACAAAAAACATTTTTAAAAGAAATTTGATTTATATTCTTGTTTAATCATCAAAACGTTTCATTGATTCTATCTAAGACACTATTATCCCTTAAATTCATTGAACAAATTTAAGAAAACATGGGATGAGCACAAAACTATTATAAATGGATACAAAAAGAAAAGAAACTATTATCCTTGAGAAAAACATGTAAAACAAGAGTAAGTTATAAAAAACTTATACTTTTCACCTTTAAAACGTAGTGGATACTCTTCACTTAATATAAGCTCATAGATTATAGTTTTTGAAATCAAAAAATTACCGTAAATCCCATAGAAATTACATATATTATATAAATATAACATGGTACATAATAGTACTTAAACATAATAACTATACGGTACACTTATACACATATCACTAAATAGAATATCCATACATCTGAATTCCATACCCAATGCATTAGAGGTTATAACACAACCACGAGTCCTTGGTTTATCATGGAACCACCTATATAGGGTTTATCAGGTAACCACGAGTCATTGGAATATCACATAACCAACCATGAAACTTCTAAGTACCATGATATAATCATAACACATTAAATATTGAAATTATCAACATTTAAATAATAAAATTTATTTTACAATTATAAGAAATAATTCCAAGATATTGAAATAGTGAATCCAATTTGAATACTATTTTCAATACCAAATCACCGAAAAATGGAATAAGGTATTTATTTTCCTTTTAAAAACATTAAGGCTTATAGGGGAAGAAAAACATTCATTAATAGGTATGGAAGAAAAAAATTTGTTGTTGATGTATACGTTAAAACATAAACATTTCTTTTGCATTTTCTAAAGAAATTAAATTGATTTTTATTAAAATATCCCTTTTGAAAAAATTTTATGAAATTCATGAATGAAATAAAATTTCATTTATATTCCTTTTTATCTAAATGAATAAATGTATAAATTATTATCATGATGAAAATTATTTGATAATTGAATGTCCAAATGTTCAATATGTCCCAAACCACTTTGAACATTTAAATCATAATCTATATGAATCAATAAATTTAAAAAACCATTAAATAAAATTTTTATAAATACAATATGGATATAAAATGTCATATTGGCTATATATAAATCTTATAAAATTATTATTATTCATATTATCAATAAATTACTCAATGAAAGGATGTTAAGACGAAATCCTTTACATTGAGTCGGACTCGTCACATATAATATTTATCTTCCAAAATAATAAACATAGGATAAATTATTTTTTCATGACAACCCTTTTAATTTTTATTAATCCTTTTATATATTTAATTACCATGTTATAATAATTAGTAATTTATTTGAGTTCTTGTCAGACATTTTGAATATATTTGTCACATTGGCCAAAAAATGAACAAGATAAGATGTCAATAGTCCATGTGGTCATAAATACATCTTCATCATAATAATATTCATGAAATAATAATCATTTTTATATTATATTTTAAATTATACAACTTATTTATGAAATGAAAAATTGAACAATTTTATAATCATGGAAACAAAATGTCGTGCGTGCACATCAGTATTGTTTCCATTTTTCATTGATCATTATTAAAATAAGATAATTATTATTTTATATTTACAAAATGATCATAATATAATTAAAATAATCATAATAATTTAAATATAAATAAACAAACACAGAGACATATATATATATATATATATCATGCAAGTGATGTGGGTAATTGAATCTATTTACATCGCTTCGTGGAGGTGATAGTTCACACATACGCATGAACAACATTATCGTTTTTATGTGCATGGAATGTAATAAAATATTTGATATATTATTATATTATAATAATAAAAAATTCATTAAATTCATATAAAACCATTCTTTATATCATTATGACCCTTCTTGAAAGATGATAACGAACAACGAAATATATCGGTGTGCGAGGCAGTGGCCTTCCATACACAGGAACAAATGGTTCATTTCCAATTTGATGAAAATAGAGATGGGTTTTCGAGATTATTTTCACATGATAAAATATAATTATAATTTGGTTACTATATTTACTAGTTAATCATCGACTAAGGATAATTAATCAATGGGGAAGAAGAAATATAATTGAAACACTTAAATAAAAACATTACATTTCATTTTGATGATAACACTTCGTAACACCATAACACCTATAAAGAAGGTTTTACGAATAGAATGATACATAAATAATGTGGGGATGGTTTCTAGGAATGTATTTGGGTAGGTCCTTGAGGAGATGAAAGGTGTTGGATGTGTGATTTATATATAGGAATGTGTACCTTTTTAGAGGAGATGGAAGGAGACCCCATTGAATTATTAGAAGTATTAAATTAATATAAATTAAATTTCAATTCTAAATGATCCCAAACTGATTTAGTTTCAATATATTATGGTTTTTCATCAAACAATAATTATCCAATTAATAATATACATGATGTTAATATTTTTTAATCCTTATTTTTTCACCTTTTAACTCTTAGTGTTTTATCATGTAATTTACATTTTGAGGGTCAAATTAATTCCCATATCATGAAAAAAGATCAATGAATGAGTCATTAATAAAATATTTAAATTTTTATAAATTATTTTAAAATCAAGGTATTTTATAAATTATTCTATCATTTAATTAGATATTTTATATTTAAAGTGATGAATTAGGTCAATTTTGACACAATTCATTTCATGTCATATTTAAAAACTAATAACAACATGATTCATTAAAAAAACATTAAACCAATCCTAAAATGTCTTATTCATCCAAATAATTCATTTATGGAATAACATATATTAAATTATATTTATTTTGACAATATAAATATTATTTATTTGATTATATCTTTAATAAATCTATTATTGTATTATCTTTGTGTTACAATTATATTTAAATAATTAATTTATATAAATAATAATTAAATTATCATTAAGTAGGTAATCATTGTAGAGTTCTAAAGACTATTTATATATGAATATATATATTGTATAAATCATTATTAAAATTACTTTTAAAAACAATGTTTAAAAAATGACTATTCATTTAATGTAATATTATAAATTCATTAATGTCTCCCATGTGGTCCTAACATCGACCCATGTATTCTCACGGATGTAATAAACTAAAAAAATTTAATTAGTACAAGTGATAGGGTATTTTTATATTATTATAATGTAATTGGTCTTTTAATTACCTGGTTTAGTATTAATTGTGGTAATAAATATAATTACTTATGTTACTATTTATAATCACCAAAAAAATGGACCTATTTACATATTATTGATATTATGAATAAAATTATAAAATCCATTTTTCTAAATTCAGATTTTTTTTCAATGATTAAGTAAAAATTAATCCCGACGAAGTAATTATAAAATTTGTTTTTAAAGTAAAATTTTCCAAAGATCATATGGTTTTTATATTTAATTTTAATTTAAAAAATAATACAATAAACTAAATTGGATTAATTGATAAATAAATTATGTAATGGATCGTTATAGCCCTGAAAATGTATAATCTAACAATTAAAAAAAATAAGATGAAAATAATGGTTGTTTTATAAATGCAGTATTTTTCACTAATCAGTGAAATATAAATTTTATTATAAAAATATATAAAGAATTAAAACAAAGTAAATATTTATGTCCCTATTTAAAATAATAATATTAATTTTTCAAATATAAAATATAAAATTGTCAAAAAACCGTATTTAAATGAGGTTCAACATGAAAAGGTAGTAAAACATCATTTTTTTGAAAAATTATTCTTTTATCTGATAAAATGAATTTATTCTTATATCATGTATAGAAAACATATAATATAAATGTTAAACATTAAAATGAATTTATTAAATATATATTGTATTAATAAGATCTATCAAGGGTGATTATATTATTTCATGAACTCAATTATTTGCATTTAAATATTTTTTCAAAAAAACAAACCGTTTATATTCAGTAGGATTATATTTTCATTTCTAATTAATTTTCGATCCAATGAAACTTCATACAAAATATCTACAAACCCTATTTTCATAATTTAGATAATATATGTATTTTCCTTCAATCTAACATATATGTGATAGCTACAACATAAAATAATAAAATTAATAATATAATATTTTTATGTATAACTCATTCTTATGTGAAACGTATGATTTTATATAAACCCATAGTTTCAAGTCTGGTATACTACCAAACATAGACACCCTTTAAGGGAAAATCAAAATCATAAATATCAAAATATCTTATTCTATAATTACCTGGGATTTTAGATTCTTCCCCATTTGGGAAATTGCGTCCTGACATTTTTAAATTTGGTCGTGGTAAATAATGCTTTACTCTTAAAAATTACTTCATTTAAAACCTACATCATAAAAAGATTCAATAAAAATTCAACTTAAAAAACAAAGTGATGTATAGTGGTCACCCAAGATAACACATATTAGGATTCAAAATAGGAAAAAATTTATATGGAAGAAATAATAACCATTATGTTCAAATGAAGAGTAATAGAAAACATGATCTATATTAAGTTAACAATATAAAAACCAAAAACTTGTGTGGGGTTAAACTCTGTTTGATTTACTAGTATTAAATAAAAATTGAAAGCATTTTAGTTTTTAGATCTTTTTCTTAATGTTCAGGAATTATTTTTTATTTAGAATAAAAAAATAATTAAATATACTTACATGAGAAGAATAGATTCATCCTTTTGTAAATTTCAACCATAAAATCATATTTTTGTCCAAAAAAGGTTAATTAATATGAAATATTCATGCCTGAGGAACTAGAATCAAATTCTTTAGAATCACATAATCCAAAAAATATTAACTATATATTAATCCTATAATGAAATATTAATCAAAACTGATATGGTTGTGAAAAAATAATTCAATTCAAAAAACATAATAAGATTTATTTTAAGAAATAATAATTTTAATCTCCAAATTCAATTGTAAGACCAAAAGTTAAACATAGACCAGTCAACAAAAAACTGACATGAAAATCCCTCAAAATTATCCCAACTGAGATTAAAACCCAAAATCTTGATGCATTTTGTCACATAGTTCTTTAACTAAAAATTACACCGATCACTCTTAATGTCTCATACCAAAACAGAATTTCAAAATCACATATTCCCTAGTATAGGCCAATCATTTCCATAAACAAACAAAATTTCCATAAGTCCAAAATTTAATAATATATTTTTCTAAAATTTAAGACAACCTTTACTCCTGAAATAAAATCCCATAATTTCCTATTTACTTTAATCCTTTAACATTAAAGAAAAAATTTACTTCTTATAAAATAGTATTTATCTCATAATTCACAATTAATTTTCAATTACCAAGGTTGTCTATTTGTTAAAAATATGTTTATAAAATAAAATTATAAAAGTTTGTAACTAATATTATTGAAGTCATACAAACTAGGGGATTCACGTAGTTATGTGGGAGGCGATGCACCTTTTTCACTCTTTGGTTGGGGTTCGATCACTACAGCCTTACCAGATGCGACTAGTTGTCACACATCTTATGGGTTGTCTATTTTATAAAACAATATCATTCTTATAACATACTCGAAATATGATATAAAGTACTCAAAAAAATAGTGACATGTTTGTACATGAAATGTTACTTCATACCTCTCATTCTGCATCGGAAGATGTAATAACCTATAATTACCTCAATGGTAAATGTCTGAAAAAAATACCATTAGTCACATTTAACGTTCATAACTATAACCTCAAAATAGATTGTAAGAAATTATTACTATAATAAAAAATAAAATTATAAACTCAAGATGATATCCCTAACTCTGTTGAAAAAATCATAATCTCCAATTTTGTCTAAACTATCCTCTGATACCTACAATACGATGTCAGCATAAAATTTACATAATCTTGAATTTATTAAATAAATCACATTGCGGATCTTTTTCGGTTTATAGTTTTTTAGAATTAGGTGATAAATATAAAAAAAAAATAAATACAATGTGGATACATCCAATGGTATCTATTTCAGTCATAACGCAAAAAGGAATTAAAAGAAAAATTATTTATTATCATGTTTAATAACCATAGATTTTACTTTATTCCATACATTTTTTAAGAAGATAGTTCCTGGACAGAAGAAGAAGGCACAAATATTATAAAGAAAAAAACTACATGAATATAAAAGATGGAAACATATTACAACATTTGTAGTGAAATGGGATTATATCAGCGGGGAGATCATCAATCTAGGTAATATCTTGATTACCCCTTATTCCCAAGGCCATCAACAACCATGTTATCTACATGATAAATATGAGTGATTCTGTAGTTGATGTCAATAAGAGTGTAGATACAGCTCTTCCTGCGAGTGGTGATCGGACTTCCAAGATGTATCACACCATTAAAAATTTCATGCACAATGTTGGTTGAGTCACTCTTAATCCAACGGTTGCTCTAACCATGGGGTTCAGAAAAAGAATTGGCAAGAATCATACTCATCATTTCAGCTTATAGTGAAGAGGCAATTCCATAGCTACCGTAAAATCATCGTAGGATCTGGCCAGTATGATTCCGAAAGATTGCACCACAACATGTTGGGCCCAAGTTGACTTTTGAAGCACCATACACATTAATTTAATCCAACCAAGAAAAGGGGCGTGCCAAAAGAATTTGAAAGAGCGACGAGGTAGGAAGTAATTTCTATAAATATGGAGTCGTCATATAATGCCAAATTCATGTACCGTGTTGTTGTAGTGTCCCTTTTAGATCGAAGAAACATCATATATGGCAATGAGAATCTGTATGCCCCCTATAACCTTACTAAATGAGAATTTATTATGAATAACAGCATTTATTTAATTCCTGATCACATGGTGAAGCTCTGCGATAGAATCAAGGAAATTATTATTAATCTATTTAGAATTATCCATCTCTTCACATCTCTTTAATTTAGATTTTATAGAGTCTTGAATCAACCACCTATAGTAAAAAATTTCAAAATTATAATTCCAAAGTGCAAAAGTACTGGTATAATAAAGATTGAGATGATCAATATCTTCCCTATGTCGGTTGTAGATCAAACATTTAGAACATAGTTGAATACCATGCAATTGAATGTGATCATCAGTGGGGATCTTGTTGTGAGAAAGCCGCCAAATGAGGGTAAATCTTGAAGGTTTTATCCAAGGGTTTTCAAAGAGAATTATCCAACCAAAATCACTTTCAGTGTTATAAAGATAGTGTTTATAATAGGTTTTTGAGTTGATAATGCCATTGTGAGTATATTTTGAAACTAATAAATCATCGGTGATAGAGATATTATAGGTATAAATGAAATTCATTATGTTGTCAGAAAGAAACCCATTTTGGGAGTAGAGGACATCTCTGATGGAGAGGTTGGTGTTCTAAGGACATTGGTTAAGAGAAATTCTAGAAATTAATGGAGTTACAGTACAATTATCCAACCAAATATTCAAAGTGGATTCTATAGAGGCCATCAACTTGGTGTTATTCATAATAGAGGAAAAATACTATTTTATGGAACGCCAGATAGAGGAGGCAAGAAAAGTTGATTTTTCTTTCTTATGTTTTTCAAGAAATATATATTTATGAAAGACAGTTGAGTTAGAGTTATTATATAGGAGATCCCAAATGATCCTGAATTGAAGCACCTCATTAATGTGTTTGAGATTTTTAATGTCAATACCTTCTTTATCAATGTGTTTACTATAGTTTAACCGTGGTATGGTGAAAAGTTGTGTTTCCACCATGCTACTTGTCCAAACTGAAATTTAAATAGAGGTATTTCTTTATAATACCAAAAGGCCACTAGTTTACCATCATTTATTAGACCATTTTTGTTAAAATATTAGATATAACATGAGAGATTATACCTACCATAGATAGAGATTTTCCCTTCCATGAAAGAAGTTGATTTTTATCCTGATTGGAAATTTCATAGAAGTGTGATGATTTAGGTTTTCCCCAAAAGATATGGAAACCAAGGTATTTAAATATTGGAGATCCGTCCTTTATACCTAAGTCACTTATAATGATATATTTTCTATTAAGAGGAAAATATTTCCGAAATAAGATAGAAGATTTTTCCAGCTAATCACTTTTCCAAAAATCTCTTCAAAATTAGATATATATTGTTTGTGGTTTCAAATGGCACTTTTATCGCATTGTGGAAAAAGAATTATATCATCATCATATAATAGGTGTGTGGGAGCATTCAAATTATGCGACACATGAATGGGATTGAGTTTATTTTGATCAATAAGACAAGTGTGTAAATGGCTAAAATAATACTCTGCAATAAAGAAAGGGATAACAGAGAGTGTAAAGACCCAAAATTTTGAATAATTTTTGTTTCCTAATTTTGTGTGTTATATTAATTTATACCCAAAAAAACATTATTATTTAATTAAATAAGTGAGTATAATTAAATTATACTATTGGGTTTCGACTGTTATATGACCGTTGGTCAATATGACCATTGGAAAATAAACTCTTAACATTAGAATTATTGTTTATAAATACAAGTGGTCTTGTTTAATTAATACAAAAAGAATATTTGATGGCCTCATCTAGCATACTTGGGACGTTTCAAGCCCATTTGACAGAACTTGTGAAGGAGGAAGCACCACAGAGCTTTTCTCTAGACCAAACTCAAGCCGAACATCATTGTGTGAAGCTCAAACGGAAACAACTTCAGGAGAAGTTCATGTTGATAAAAATCACTACTCGGGCAATGTTGGCTGAGCCACCCCAAAATTTGATCACCTTATCACACCTTAAACTTAGGTCTTATGCTAGCGTTATAAGGGCCTATGTAATGAGATATTATCTTTTTTTATGCAATCATTTGATATAAACAAAAATTGTGATTTCATATAATGGTGATGTTTTTGAATTTTCAAATTTCCAGATAAATATTCGATGTATATTATTAATGATTCTTGAAAAAATGATATGTTAAAATATTTATGTAAACCTTACATAATTAATAATGTGTACTGACTCTCAATAAATGATCTTCTACAGTTGTGTTCAGTAAGAAATTTAGAGTCTCATATGATCAACCTAATTTTTGAAGAACAGTAAATTATGAATAGTAATTTTATGCTTATAAATAGTAATGTGAAAAAATGGATTAGTAACCTCACTTATGTACGTATTAATATAATTTTGGCACCTTGATTAAGTGATGTGATTCAATAAATTGGGTAAACAACTCTTTTAGAAATTATTAGTTAAGTATTAGTTTTTTCATATGAATAGTGTCTTTTCTTTATAATTAAATTAAAAATATTTAGAAAATTATTTTTATAAAAAGGATTTCACTTTTTAATTCAACGCATCGATATTAGGTTATGGTGAATTTTTGGGATGTTTCTAAGGATGTTGAATTCTCAGTGAATAGTGAATTTACAGTTTAGAGTTTCAGGTGTTTAATGACATCATTAAGGATGTTATAAAAGTGTAATATTTCTGGTCAACATATTAATAGTATGATATGCTATGAGGTGTCCCATGTGGCCAATACCATGGGAAAATACCATGGGCATGTCCATGGTGTTTCCAATGCCACCGATGAGATGTACCTGGGAAATTTATCATTTGTTCTTTCACTTCCCCTATAAATAACAAGACATTACCTCATCTATTTGATTCCAAAATCCTCCTAAATTTTTTTTTCATCTCTTTAACTCCTAAAGAGTCCTCCCAAGGTCCCGACCATTAGGCTATTGATGTTACTCTTGAAGGTAAGGGATCCTTTCACCCTCCTCTTTTATGTCATGACATCATTTATGATGTGTCTTATAATTTCCATCTTCATATGTTGAGGGTATGTTATTATATGTCCTCATTTCTTTCCATTTCATTTCTAGTTGACGAGAGACCATTTTCGCTTTAATCAACTTGTTTTCAGAATGTTTAAGTGACGTCGTTAGGATGCTGAATTTCTCGTAAAAATTTTTGCATCTTCTCTTTTATTTCATGTGTCCTTTTCATGTGGTATGTCATTCAAATATCCATACCATGATATTATTAAGTAACCACACTATATTATGAATTATTTATGAGTGGGTGACCCTTTTACACTCTCTTTTTGATGTTTTCTAAAAATATGTTATACAACCATTATAATGTAGAAATTTCGTCTCAAAATTCCTATCTCTTTCTCTCAAGAAAATCTCATATTTTATTTATGTGAATACCCATACCTAATTCATTTCAATGGGTGTTCATAAATTTATAAAGATGATATATTTTATTATGTAATTTACATACATATAACCATCATTCCTTTTCCATTGGTTATAAATGACATAATGATCTTATTTTTAAGATCTTTTTAAAAGTCACGACTTTGAAATGAAACCCATTTCGTGGATTATATTTGGTTTATTTATGAAATGTTTTATTGTGATCTATGTGGCTCACATTAAAGTAAATACATATTTAGGGTGCACCCTGATAGCGCTCCAATGCATTGGGTAACCAAATAATCTCTAGAGATGAAAAGTTTCACGATACCTAGGTGAATATACTTGGTAATTTTTATGACGCCTTGGGGATAATCCTTGGTGATTTGTTCATGAATGTATAACTGAAATTTTGTAGCCACCTATTTCTGTTATGTTTCATGTTCTTTTCATTATGATATGCATATACTTCCATTTCTCATGTCCTTATGTTTTTATTCGAGTTCTTATTGATACACAAGTAAACGGATTCCCTTGTTTACACATACTGGGACTTCTGCTAACCCTTTCCTTTGATGTATTTGTATAGGATATGAGATTCAGTAATTCTACATTGTATTAACCTATGATGAATCCTTTTTATTGTTTTAGAATAATGTTTTATGTTGTTTTCAGGTATTATGTTTATGATTTCCAAGACACTAGAATTTAAAGATCCTCTGTTTATAAAATGTAATTTAAAGTTCTGTAATAAAAAGGTGGGATGCCATTATTGTTATCAAAGAATAGTTTAGTTATTTATAGAATTTAGGATATGAAGACTTTAGGAAGAATCCTATAGAAAAGTCTAAATATTGGAAAACTTCCTGGTATATTAGTGAGTATTGAGTAAGTGGTTTATCAAACAAATACATCCCTATCTGGATACGAGTAGGTAGAGGCGACTCTGGAATAGATGTGCATAGACCAAAAAACACCGCTTTGATCTAGACTCGATCAAGAACTATTGCATGACAATGGCCCTTACTTCACACTTGGTTACGACACTTTTAGGGGATATGTTGGGTTAATCATAAGGTTTTTTAATCATTATGAAAAATTATAGAGAAATGTAATTGTTTAAAGCAAGAAGTTTTAAGACATAAAATCCTTTATAGTTAAATGATTCTTAAATAAAAAAAGTTTCTTAAAAAGTAAAAATTATTTTAGAAAATGGTGGGTAATGGGCGGAATTGTGCTAATGGTGACCGCAATGGACTATGCGATAATGACCCGATGATGGAAGACTGAATGGAAACATTCATGCGAATGATGAACCAACCGACTCAAGTTATGGGAAATTACTTTAAGGAAGCTAAGACATTTAGTGGATCGACTTACCCATTGATTTCTGAGCAATGGATCAACTCCATATAAAATATATTTTCTGTGCTTTGCTGTTCAGAGCAAGAGAATGTCACCCTGGCTGTCTATCACTTGGAAGGAGAAGCTGACTAGTGGTGGGAAGTGATTAAAAACACAAGGAAAAGATTCGAAGTTGATGCTATGAAGTGGGAAGTGTTCATAAGGACATGTTTTAGTAAATATTTCCCTCATTCCATGAGAAAAAGAATGGAGAAGGAGTTTCTCGAGTTGAAGAAGAAGGAGAATGAATATGTCGGAAGCTATGAGATGAAATTCACCCGA
The DNA here is from genome assembly GCA_963277665.1 of Viscum album. Taxonomy (NCBI): domain Eukaryota; kingdom Viridiplantae; phylum Streptophyta; class Magnoliopsida; order Santalales; family Viscaceae; genus Viscum; species Viscum album. The sequence goes on along the minus strand of OY728158.1, from coordinate 1,848,445,615 downwards.
CTATCACGATATACCTCTAAATTTTTCATGGATCCAAATGGTAAGGTTGATAGATTCTTCGATGGACTGAGACCTCATCTACCGATGAATCTAGCAAATTGAGACTATGATAGCTATGTGGAGATCGTGCGGAGTGCGATGAAGGTTGAGCTGGAGTTTGGTGAAACGCAGTGGTCTCATAAATCCAATGACAAGAAGAGATATATGGAACCTAGCTTAGGGAGTACTTTTGATCAGGGAAGAGAAGGAAAGAAAGTGCAACTTCCCACATGTAATATATATGGGAAGAAGCATTCGGGGAACTACCAGCTCACGAGCAGGAAATGATACAAGTGTGGAATGGATGGACATATTGCGAGGAATTGTCATGGGGAGGTGAAACCTCAACTTCCAAACATAAATTCCCAGGGGAATATGGTGTAGACCCTACCTGATGTCCCATTATTTATGTGTGGAAAATGTGGGCACTTTTCCAATCACTGTCCAAATCTGAGGACAGTGGAGGGGAACCGCCATTAGCCTTAGCAAAAGCCACAGGATCAAGGCTGTGCTTTTGCTATCACGACAGCAGATGTTAAAGATCCAAATGATGTGGTGGCAGGTACACTTGTTGTTCTATCAGTTATATCAATTAGTTAGTTTTATTCTGGTTCTACACATTAATTTTTTTCCTCCATGTTTTCATATAATTTAGAATCAACCCCCATTTTTCAAAAAGTAAAGTTATCATTCAAGACTTCATGTTGCATTATTCAAGAATCATCAATGTTTAGAAATTCCAGTATTTACTTTGCTGAGAACAACATTATCACAAATCTAGTAGTCATTCCCATGATGGAATTTGACATTATACTAGTGATGGATTGGCTCTCCATGTAAAATTATAAGATCAAATGCAGAAGAAAGGAAATATCAATAGTCATGAATAGAAAACCTACTATTATCTTCCAAGGAGAGATATCTCAACCTGATCCTTATCAAGAAGAACCCCCTATATCCTTCTTTATGGAGTTGATTAGTGAAGAAGAAGAAGGATATGAGATTTTATGGATAGAAAGAGTCCCGATCATCCCGGAATACATCGATGTATTTTTTGAGAAGTTTCTTGGACCTCCCCCAGAAAGAGAGGTAGAGTTCTCTATTGAACTCGTACCAGGATCTCACCCAATATCAATGATTCCCCATATGATAGAAAATGAATAACTAGAGAAATTAAATAAACATATCCATGATTATTTGGATAAGGGGTTTATCTAACCGAGTGTGTCTTCTTGGGGAGCACCAGTTCTCTTTGTGAAGAAGAAAGATGGATCGATGCAGCTTTGCATTGATTATAGAGAATAGAATGGGATCACAGTGAAAAAAATACCCTCTTCCACGAATTGATGAATTGTTTACCCAACTAAGTGGGACTCAATTCATCTCTAAGATTTATATTTGTTCTGGTTATCATCAATTGACGGTGAAGAAAGAATATAATTCAAAAACTACCATCCGATCAAGATATAGGCATTATTTGTTTGTTGTAATGCCCTTCGGGCTGACTAATGCACCTGTTGTTTTTTTTGGATCTGAGGAATATAGCCTTTAAAGACTACCTTGATATCTTTTTGGTAGTTTTTGTTGATGATATTCTGATAAATTCCAAAAGTTGCGAGGAGAATTAAAATCATCTAAGGGTTATTTATCCAACACTAAGGAAGAATAGGTTTTTCAGAAAGTTTAGTAAATGGTAATTTTGGTGACAACAATTAGCTTTATTGGGGAACATTGTAACCAATGCAGGAATTCCAGTTGACCCTACAAAGATAAAAGTTCTAGAGGAGTGGCCTCAAACTACAAAAATAACTGAGATTCATAGTTTTCTTGGTCATGCAGGATATTAAAGGGGGTATGTGAAAAAATTTTCACAACATTCTAATCCAATAAAAATGTTACGTAGAAAAGGGGACAAGTTAATCTAGATAATGGAGTGTGGGGAATGTTTCCAAGAGCTGAATAAGATATTGGTTACTTTGCCCATGTTAACTCTACCCTCAAGTGGATAAGGATTCCTTATTTTTAGCGATGTATCTGTGAAAGGGCATGGGTGCATCCTCATGCAAAATGAAAAGGACTTTTCTTATGAATATCGACAGTTTAAGACTCATGAGAAGAATTATCCGACGCATGATCTGGAGCTGGTTGTGGACATTTTTTCTCTTAAGATATGGAGGCACAATATTAATGGGGAGAAATGTGATATTTACAGAGACCATCAATGTTTGAAGTATATTTTCACAAAAAAGGAATTGAACATGTGAAAAAAGAGATGGTTGGAACTTTTTAAAGACTATGATTGTTCAATTCATTATCATCCTGGAAGAGCAAACAAAGTTGCTGATGCATTAAGCAGGAAAGACCCCGTTGTCCTTTCCATCATAATAATTCCAAGGGATCCTTTGATTTATGACCTTGTAATGCTGGAAAGGGGAATTATTAGTGAATAGACATAATCAACCATAACCCAAATGATTTTTAACCCTCAATACTAGAGGAGATAAATATAGATCAGAAAGAAGATCCTTTTTTATAGAAGATGTTTGATGATATAAAGGATAGGAAGTTTCCAGAGATCAATATTGATCAATAAAGAGTATTGAAATTTTTTTCAAGACTATGTGTTCCATCTATTCCAGACATAAAGAAGGGTATGATGTATGAATCTCAAAGCTCATCTTTCACTATACATCCTAGAAGCACAAAAATGTATAGGGACCTTCGTGATAATTTTTGGTTGGATAATATGAAAAGGGAGATTGCTCGCTACACTTCAAGGTGCCTGATATGTCAACAAGTGAAGGAAGAACAAAAATTTCCTAAAGGGGTATTACAATCACTACCCATACCAGCTTGGAAGTGAGATAATATCACTATGGACTTCATCACTGGTCTCCTGAGAAATTCCAAAGGAAACAATGCAATATAGATTATTGTGGACTTTCTCACCAAGACTGCTCATTTTATCTCTATCTGGGAAGATTAATTTCTTGATCAACTAGCCAGGATTTACGTGAAGGAAGTGGTAAGTATGCATGGAGTTCCACTTTCTATTGTATCTGATCGTGACCCAATGTTCACATCATAATTATAGAAAAGTCTCCAACATGCTCTGAGCACTGAATTGAATTTTAGTCTGGCCTATCACCCCCAAACTGATGGCCAATCTTAAATGACTATTTAAACACTCGAGGAAATGCTGAGAACATGCTCAATAGAATTTAATGGTGGATGGAATAATCATATCTCTTTAGTTGAGTTCTCTTACAACAACAACATCCACTAAAGCATTCCAATGGCTCCTGATATTTTTCTATATAGGAAGTGGTATATAACTCTTACTTGTTAGGATGAAGCTGGTGAGAGAATCCTTCTTTGGCCTGATCTTGTGCAAGAGATGACAGAAAATGGCCATGCAATCTAGCAACACATTTAGGCTACTCAGAGTTGGTAAAAGAGCTATGCCGACAACCGTCGAAGCGACTTGGAGTTTTATGTCGGTGACAAGGTCTTTCTTCAAATATCACCTTGGAAGTGATTCATGAGGTTTGCGAAGAAAGGGATCCTCATCCCTAGGTACATTGACCCCTATGAAATCCTTGAACGTGTAAGAGCAGTGGCCTATTGGCTTTCACTTCCACCAAATCATGCACAAGTTCATGATTTCATCCATGTATCCCTCTTGAGGAAGTAGATACTTGACCATTCACATGTACTAAACCCATAGGTGGTAAAGCTTGAACATGACCTCTCTTATAAAGAGCATCCGGTGGAGATATTCAATCATAGAGACAAGGTTCAACATAACAAAAACACCCACCCTATTACAGTCTTCTGTAGAAACAAAAAATGTGAAGAAGCCACATGGGAACTCAAGGAATCTATGAGGCAGAAGTACCCACACCTTTTCTTTTCTGAGGGAATGAGTTAAAATTTCAGGGAAGAAATTTCTTAAGGGGAGAAGAATGTAACGACTGAAAATTTTGAATAATTTTGGTTTCCTAATTATGTGTGTTATTTTAATTTATACTCAAAAACTATATTCATTAATTAACTAAGTGTGTATAATTAAATGAGACTATTGGGTTTCGACTATTAAATGACCGTTGTTCAATATGACCATTGTGGAATATAACCATTGGAATCTAAACTCTTAACATTACAATTATTATTTATACATAAAAGTGATCTTGGTTAATTAATACAGAAAGAAGATTTGATGGCCTCATCCAGAAGACTCAGGCCGTTTGAAGCCCATCTGACATAACATGGGAAGGAGGAAGCACCACTTGGCTTTACTCTAGACCAAACCCAAGCCAAACTTCATTGCGTGAAGCTGGAACAGAATTGCCTTTGGGAGATGTTAAAGATGATAGAAATCACCACTCGAGCAATGTTGGTTGAGCCACCCCAATATTCGATCACCTTATCACACCTTACACATAGGTCCTATGCTGGTGTTATAAGGGGCTATGTAACAAGATCTTAACTTCTTTATGTAATCTTTTCATATAAATAAAAATTGTGATTTTTTTTATGGTGAATTTTGTGAATTTTCAAATGTTTGGATAAATATAGAATGTATATTATTAATGATTTTTGGAGAAAAGTATATTTGATAATATTTACGTAATCCTTAAATAATTAATAACGCGTAATAATTTTCAAAAAACGGGCTTCTACAATTGTGTTCAGTAAAAAATTTAGAGTCTAATAAGATCAACATCTTTTTTGGTGAATAGTAAATTATGAGTAGTGATTATAACCTTATAAATAGTAATGTGACCAAATGGATTAGTAACCTCACTTAAGAAAGTATAAATTTAATTTATTCACCTTGATTAAGTAATGTGATTCAATAAAATAGGTAAAAAACAATTTCAGAAATTATTAGTGAAGTATTAGTTTTTTCAGGTGAAGAGCATTTTTTATTTACAAATTAAATTAAAAATATTAAAAAAATAATTTTTATAAAATGGAGTTCACTTTTGAATTCAGAGCATCGATATTAGGTTAAGGGTAATTTTTGGTATTTTTCGGAGAGTGTTGAATTTTCAGTGAATAGTGAAATAACAGTTTTGAGTTTCGGGTGTTTAATGACATCATTAAGGATGTAATAATTCTGTAATCTTTCTGGTCGACTTATGAATAGTATTATATATTATTAGGTGTCCCAAGCGGCCAATACCATGGAAAAGTCCATGGTTTTGGCAATACCACTGATGAGGTGTCCCTTGGCAATTAATGATATGTTCCCTCACTTCCCCTATAAATACCAATCAATTACCTCATCCATTTGATTCTAAAATCCTCCTAAACGAGGTTCTGGTCCCCTTACCTCCCAAGGTGTCTTCCCAGGGTGCCCTCAAGCCTCCCAAAGTCCTCACCTTCAAGCTTTCGAAGATACTCTTCAAGGGAAGGGATCCTTTCACCCTCCTCTTTTAAGTCAGGACTTCCACTATGTTGTGTCTTCTAATTTCGATCTATTAATGTTGAGGGTATGTTATTGTATGTTCTCATTTATTTCCATTTCATGTTTAATTACTAAGATACCCTTTCCACTCTCATCAATTTATTTCCAGAAATTTTAAGTGATGTCGTTAGGCTGTCGAATTTCTCATAAAAGGAATCACAACTTCTCTATTCTATCATTTTTCTATTTTATGTGGAATTTCATTTAAATATCCATACCATGATCTTATTCACTACCCAAACAATATTATGAATTATTTATCAGTGGTTTACCCTTGTCCCGTATCATTAAAATGTTTTCTAAAACCATGTTATATATTCGTTATGCTACCGAAATTTCGTCTCAAAATTTCTATCTCTTTCTCTCAATAAATTATATTATTTTATTTATGTGAATACACAGAAGTATTTCGTTTCTATGGGAGTTCATAAATATATAAATATTATATATTTGATTCATTAATTGACATAATATAACCCTCACTATTTTTCCATGGGTTATAAATGACATAATGATCTTATTTTTAAGCTCTTTTTAAACGTTGCGATTTGGACATAAAACAAATTTTTTTATTCTATTTGGGTTATTTATGAAATTTTTGATCATGGTCTATTTGGATCACATGAATTTAAATTCATATTAAGTGTGTGCCTAGATATCTCTCCAATGCATTGGGTAAATAGATAACCTCTAGAGATGAAAAGTTTGACGATACCTTGGTGATTAACCTTGGTAATTTTTATGACACCTCCCGAATAAACATCAGTGATATGTTCATGAATATATAAATTAAATGTTATAGAAACATAACCAAGATATGTTTCAAGTTCATTTTATTATGATATTCCTATACTTCTATTTCTCATGTCCTTATGTTTTTATTCATGTTTTTATTGATATCATAAGTAAACGGAATCCCTTGCTTAACCTTACTATGCCTTTTGCTCACCCTTTCCTTGGATATATGTATCTAGGATATGAGATGCAATAATTTTATATATAATGAACCTATTATTAAGCCTTACGAGTGGTTTAGTAGAATTTTTTATGTTGTCTTCATGTATTATGTTCCTGATTTCCAAGACACTAGACTTTAAAGATCCTCTTTTTGTTAATTGTAATGAAAAGTTATGTTATACAAAGGCAGAATTCAAATGAGAGGGGTCCCCCTATCATACAACTTTTGTACATTTGATGTATCCTTTGGTGGAATCGTTGATTAGAATGGAAGTGGAAGCCTAATTGAATATGGTTCTCATAGTAGTGATAAATGAATTACTAAAACCAAAAAATTGAAGCACCTTAAAGATAAAACTCAAGTACATTGTATCAAAATATTTTTTAATTATGAGATTAATGGGAATAATACCTCTTATGTTGACTTTGTTTAAGGTGTTAAAACACTCCTAAGTAAGAAAAATTAGATTTTGGATGGATCTATCCATGATAAACCCAAATTGATTCCAGGATACTATTTTATCAGTGATGGATGAGAGAATATTGGAAATTGATTTTGTGAAGATACTACAAAGAGTGTTGATGAGAGAAATGGGCCTAAACAAATGGATCTTGGAAGAATTTTCAACTTAGAGAATTAGAGAGATGAATTGGTCATTTAGACCATGGGGAAGAACACCATTAGTGAAAAACTATTTGACAAGATCGAAAACATTAGATTTAATAATATCCTAATAGTGCTGGAAGAAACCATTATTAATACTACCAGGTCCAGGAGCACTATTTGGATTTAAACTAAAGACACTATCTTTAATTTCATGGTCTAGAAGAGTTATAAGAATAAAGGTGTTATCTTTATCATTGACCACCATTGGTATGATCCCCGGTAAGAGATCCATGTTGTTAATAGGGCCATTAAACATAGATTCATTGCTAGAGACAATATGGTTATCAATGTCATTATCTTTTTCTAAAATTTTTTCCACAACTTATAGATTGGAAATAAGACTATAGGCTATGCGTGCTCTTTAATGAGAGTTATAGAACTTAGTATTTCTATCACCGTCATAAAGGCCTTTAACTTTGAAGGCTTTCTTCCTCATGTTCTCATTAATATTTAGCAAGGAATTGAGATATATTGAGGTGATGATATCTTGATATGGATCAATGATAAAATAAGAGATAGTTATATGGTTTTGGAGTTGATTAAACTCATTCTCCAGGATTATGATATCTTTGTTGATTTGTTTATCATGCAGGCTACACCAACATTTTGGAATTTGTTTAAGAGACTTTAGTTTGAATGTGCAGGAAGAGATATCATTGTAATTTTTCATAAAAATCAAAAAGGTTTTAATGATGTTAGTGAATTCAATGTTATTGAAAGAAGTATCAATGAATATAAAATAAAGAGAACATTTTACAGTATCGGTAGAGAGGATGACCAGGATTGGATGATGGTTAGAGTTGAACTTATAAAGTGTAGTTCTAATGGAGTTAAAAAAATCTAAATCAGGAACATTCGTGAAGGATCTATCCAATTTTGAGGGAAACATACTTTTGTAATGGTTCCCATACCAAGTGTATTTGGGACCTGTAAGATTTTTTCAATGAGATAGTTGACTTAAATAGTGTATTATAATTCTCATGATGAGATATTATCATGTGAGGGACCAATATTTACATTTTAGTTGAGGTTAGCATTAAAATATCCAATAACTAACCAAAGAGGCTTGATGTTAGTACCTAGTGAAGTAAGATCACCCAAGAGGGGCCTTCTGTCTTGGTATCTATTCCTCGCATAAGGAAAGGAGAAAAAAACTAGAAGTGCCTTCGAAGACAAAATCACAAGTGAAGGCTTTCTCTAAGATGTTGAAAATATTAATATTATGAATAGAATAGTGGGAAAATATCAATAGAGAATCAACTAAGGAAGATTTTTTTGTTCCAGTAGTAAAGGAGATTCCATGTTGACATAAGTGTTGAAAAATAGAAGAGAAACTGAGTATTGGATCAGCAATTGCAAATAACATAGGGAAGTGAGTATTAACTATTTTTTAAGACAGAAAGGGCGTCCGAGTTTGAACTGCCATGACAATTCTAGAAAATAATCTTCATTTGAACATATGTTTGGATTTAGAACTAACGCTATTTGTTTTTATCAAACCCTTGTTACCAAAATCTCTTACATTCTTCTTTGTAGTATTTGGGATCCTGTTCTTTTCGTGACTACTTTTAAAATAATTAGGAGGGCTTTTTGAACTAGCAGTTTTAATACTACCCATTGTAGATGAAACCATAGTGTTTTTATTGTCATTTTTTTCATTATGAAGTTGACTATTCCATTTCCCAGAATTCATAGGTAAAATAATAGGAACAATTGATTGAGAAAGATCTACTGACTGACTATCAATGTGTATAGAGATACCTGAAGCAGTATTAATAGAAATTCGACAGTTAGAGATACTTCAGTTGTTATCAATGTTCTGTTCAGAGCGTTGAGGCAATACAGGTGTGACATCCATGTCCCTTTGGATCTGTTTCAAATCTAGTTGAGTTGATGAACCAGTTCTGTCCAGCAGGCCCGATCCAAACAGATTAAGGGGTCTATCCAAGGGTAGAGCAGAATTGTGCAGCATACAAAGTCGCAGGTGTCCTGAGAAGGTTGTTATCCATTCCGAATGGCTATTCTAAACCGACACCTAACTTTCCATTTCCTAGGTATGAACCCAGTATGGGTTTGCATTGAACTTGCCCAGAATCTTTCATAATGTTCTACACGGACATAAGTAGTATGATCACTTGATTGGCACTATGGACTTTAGAGGGGTCTGAAGGAGAATCTCTTAGATCCTTTCTTAGACACAAGGATGGTGGAATGTAGTTTCAAGATGGGGTCTATTAATGGTTTTATATTCTTTTATTAATTAGTACACTAACAAGAGGCCTAGAAACATTATCATTTTTCTTACCTTCAAACATAACATCTCTTATGTTCATGTGAGTTTCACCTGAGGTCAAAGTCTTAGAAGTTTCTGAAACAATGTGGTGTGAGGATAACTTACATATATAATTCTTTACATAATCATTTTCCTATTTTTCTACATATCTCCATAACCATGGATTCTAGATCATTAAATAGGTGTTTATCATGGTTTTCTTCCTCTTCTATAAGTTCATCCCAGGATGTATTCATGTTTTTCAATGTATTGTTTGGTTTATTGGTCTTTTCACCCATATCCATTTCACTTTTTTGATAATTATAGAAAATATATTATAGGTGGATTACATTTTTATTATTTTTCGTTTCCTTCCATTCATTCTCCGGTGGATGGGACACTTGTTTCATAATCACCCTACAGTTTTCTATAGCATGGCCAATAAGTTTTCAAATTTTACAAAATGGTGGGGTTTTTCATATTATATCCTAATTTCAATTTTATAATATTTGGAATTGATTCTTATTGAATAACGAATAGGGGAAACAAGATTTACCTCTACCATTACCCTAAAAAAGAGGCCCAAATCAGCATTTAGTGTTCGTTGGTCAATTTTCAGGGGTGGTCCAATACAAGAAGCAATATCATTTAGGATCTTAGGGTTCCAAAATTACCAGTTTAGTCCATGTAATCTAACCAATACCCAGTCCATTTTATACTTATGGGTTTGTGGATTAAAGGAAAAATCCCATTCTGAAATCCTATGTGAGCCAAGCATATGTTGGATGTTACCTAATTTCCATAATCTATAAAGATCAGTTTGAGAATTGAAAAAAATTTGAATGTACCCATGGCCTATAGGAACAAATTTAAAATTCTACATGCCCTAATAGTTATCAATTAACGGCTTTAAATCAGTTAGAGTCCATGGGTGATCACCTTTCAAGTATGAGACGCGACCCATGATGGAGAATTCACGAAGCATCACAAATTATTGACGCACCTCTGGGTCTACTTCAAATGTGTAACAACCAACACCCATATTCTTGAATAGAGGTGGCCCTGTTGATATAAGGTATTTGTTCTGGTTCACATCCATTGATTGCATCTAGGAATGAAATACCATTAGCTCTACTCGCAGTAGAGTGATTGGTAACTCCACCATTCAGATTTCTATAAAACCAATTGAAATCCCATATAAAAAATAAATTTAACCTGGGACATAATCATACATAAATGGAATAACCATATGGTCAACTTCCACACATTACACTAAATGGAACCACCATACATCCGACTTCCATACCCAATGAATTAGAGGTTATAATGTATCAAATAATCATTAGATTATCATAGAACCACCAATCAGTGGTATATTACCAAACCTCCTCTAATTATATTATCCTATAACCACCCATAAAATTTCCATGTACCATTATATAATCATAACACATAAAATAGTGTAATATCAAAATTTTACTCAAAAACCATTTGTAATCATAAGAAATAATTTTAAGATATTGAAATTTTAATTCCAATTTAAAAACCAATTTCAATACCAAAACACCCAGAAAGGTGATATGGGATGTATTTTACTTTTAAAAACATTAAGGCATGTTGAAGAATCCAAATATCAAATAACGGTTATGGCGGTAGGAAGTCATTGTTTATGTATAGATTAAAACAAAAATTTCATTTTCCCATTTGGTAATGAAAGTAAAATGCTTCATATAAAAGAATTTATTTTGATAACATCAATATTAAATGTTCTACATGCTTTATATACACCTTATAAAATAATGAATGTATATACTATCAAGAAATTCCTTTATGGAATGTGGTTGAGACGAAATCCATTACCTTATGTTCGAATCATTAGTTTAAATCCTCCAATTCCTGAATAATTAACTTATGTTAATTATTAATATCATGAGAATATTTTTTATTTTTATTATTCCTTTTATATCATTAATTACCATTTTATAATAATTTGTTTATTATTTGAGTTCAGGTCAGATGTTTTGTCGATATTTGGAACTTGAGTCAAAAATGAACATTGTATGATGTCAATAGTCCATGAGTTCATAAGTACACCATATTTAGAATAATATTTATGAAATAATAATAACTTTTATACATACGTTTAAATCAAAGAATTTATTTGTGGAATGAAAAAATGAACAAAATTATAACCATAGAGATGGTACGCCGTACATATGCACGAGTAGAGATTCTATTTTTAATTGATAATTATGGAAATAAGGTAATTATTATTTAACCTTTAATAAATTATTATAATATAATTAAAATAATAAGGATCATTTAGATAAACTTATATATATCATACAATTGATGTGGTGAATATAAATGATTCATATCTCTTCGAGGAGTTGATCGTTCATACGTACGCACAAACGTCATCATCATTTTTATGTTCATGAAAATTATGAAAATATTATATATATTATTATATTATAATGATAATTATGTCATGAAAATTATATGAAAACATTATACCCATCATTATTTCTATTCACAAGTGAAGATGATGAAAAAAAACTACATCGATTGGCGATGCGGTAGTATGCCTTACACATGAACAAAATCTTCATTTCCTATTAGATACAATTAGAGATAGATTTGGATCATGATATTCACATAATAACATCTCCTATTATTGGGGATAATATATTTATTAGTTCTTCATGTATAAATTTGATTTAAATGAAGTGGGAGAATAAATAAAATATAAACACTTAAACTAAATCACTACCATTATTTCATATGATCACACTTGATATCACCATAACACCTCTAACGAAGGTGTTCTGCTTAAAATAAGTCTTGATAAATGTGGGGAGGGAATATAAAAATGGTTTAGGGTAGTTGTGTAAAATAAAAAACATTTTTAATGTGTAATTAAGAGAAAAGAATGTGTTCCTTTTTATAGGAGAGATGAAGGCCACCCTTCGAATTATGAAATGTATTAAATTAAAATAAACAAAATTTTGATTCCAAATGATCAAAAAATAATTTATTTATATGATAAGAAAAATAAATTCTAAAAATACACATAAAATTAAAATTATATGAGTTTATAATTTGTCATAATCGTTATACGTTTTTTAACTATTTTAACTCCTACCGTTTCTAAAGTAATTTACACTTCGAAAGTTAAAATAATTACCAGACCATGCCATACAACCAAATATTGTGTCATTAATGATATTTTTCGATTTAAATCAAATAGGTTTTTGAAATATTGGTATTTTATAAATTTTATATCATTTAATTAGATATTTTATATTTTATGTTCTGAATTATGTTAATTTTAACCCTATTCATTACTTAATGTTTTTTAACAAATTATATCATGATTCCTTAAAAACTACATTAAATCAATAATAACATTCCATATTCATCCATAATGTTAATTTATTGGATCATTTATAAAAAATAATATTTAGTTTAATATTATTAATATCATTAATTTGATTCTTGTTAAAATAAATCAATTACTACATCATCTTTGGGTCACAATTAAATTTAACTATCTAATTACTAAAAACTGTAACTAAATTACCAATATTTAGGTGAAAGTTCCTATTTTTAAAGACTATTTATTGTCTAATAGATCACTTATATATCTCCATAGTAAAATACTTTAAATTTTTAAAGTAAAAGTGCAATAAAATGGATATTCATTGAATATAACATTAAGAATGCATTAAATTCATCCAAGTGGGTCCAAGTGGAACTATAATAGACCCTAGTATTATCATTGTTAGAATAAAATAATCCAATTAAATTATGAAAAGTTTTATGGTAGTTTTATATTATTATAATAGTATTTTTATCTTCAACTACAAGATTTACTATTTACTGTGGTAATAAAAATAAATTTATTATTTATTATTTATAATGTAAAAAAATAAAAGGGAAGTATTTACATAAATGGTAACTTATTATTAAAAATGTGGAATAAATTTTTCAAAATTCTAAACATAGAATTGGAATAAATTAAATAAAAATCAATCTCCTTGGAGAAATGATAAAATATGTTTTTAAAGTAAAATATTCATAAGATCACATAGTTTTTCTTATTACTTTTTATTTGAAAAAGAATCAGGTGAACTAAACTGGATTAAATGATAACAAAAATCCTCTAATGATTCATTAGAACCACATTAAAATATTATCTAACAATATAAATTAATTACATGTGATGACATTATGAATTAAAAATGTTGTATTTATCAGTATTCATCAAAATTTGAATATAATATAAAAAACTCCAACAATTCTATTAAAGTAAATTTTCATATCCAAATTTCAAAAAAGAATATTATTTTGTCAAATATAGCATATAAAAGTGTAAAAAACATGATTCTAAATGGGTTCACGATCAAAAGTTGGTAGAACTGCATTTTATTGAAAAATAATAATTTTATTCGAAAAATTGAATTTGTTCTTATATCATGTCTAGAATAGTTATTAGATGAATTTTAAAAATTACATGGGAATTATTAACAATATATTTATTTAATTTAATACATCAACTGTGATTTAATTATTTTTGGATGTCACTTATTTGTATTTAAATAGTTTTGTTCTAAAAAAAGTCCTTCTTTTATATTTAATAGGTTTTTAATAAAATTTATAATAAATTTTCTAACTAATAAATCATTATATAAACATGTGTAAGATATATTTTCATAATTTAGATAAAATCATTCATTTCAACCAATTTAACGACTATTTCATGACTAAAAATTAATATAATAATATTAATAATATATTATTTTTAATATAACTCAGTATTGTGTGCAACATTAGATATTTTATAATCCCATTATTACAAGACAGGAACAATATCTAACAATGAGTCCATTTAATGTAAAATCTAATTCAAAATAGTAATAAATACGAAAAATTATTATTTTATAATTGTCGGGTTGTTACACATTCACCATCTTCAAATGAAGAATATGGGGAATGTTATTATTCAAAAATAAGTTGTTGAACTAATCCAAATACATGGTGTCAATTTTACCCTATTGAATAATATTCATGATAAGAGTCCACCATTGATCTACCTCACCCTCTATATGGTGGATATCAAAAATGAATTTTTCATGTCTCGAACACTGGAGAATGGAAAATTTATATTTAATGGAACAGATCCATTATTTAGAGTCTAGTGGATCATAAGACCCACTAAACATCAGTGTCGTATTCCTTAAGGGGGAATAAATAGAATATTTTTATCTTATTTGATCATTTATATGTCCAGAATGATTCATAGATTGAGAGAGTTGAGTGATTATAACAACAAGATTGTTCATTCGAGATCGCATAACATTTGGATTTTAAGAGGGAAATCATTTAATTTTATTTCCCACAAATTATTAACATATTTACATAAGGATCAAGCCATTAATTGGGACCAAAAAATAATATTTTCAAAAAATATAATCATAGGGGAACCACATTATGATGAAAAAAACATTAATAGTATCTATATAACAAAACCTTATTCTTTAATCTATGAAACTTTAGATTCAACCTAGTTCATTGATAGTGATATTCTATTTAAATAAACTATAAATCATCATAAAGAGTTTTTGAATTCCCAAAGTATATCCCTATATACAGTTAAAACAGGTTTGTAGCCATTCCCATTTTCATACACCCGTTTCTAATCGATTCTTCCTAGATAATGTGTTTTTAGGATTAGTACCCCTAGGTGAATATGTGCCAAATACATATCCAATTGAATTATCGATATATAGAGGTATTTCTAGGATACCACTCACTCTATCCCTTAAAAATATTCTATGACATTTTTCTATAATTTGTCTCATTTTTATCCTCATCCTAGGAAATGTATTTAGGGATCTCGCCATTGTTTTCTCATCTCTGTTTATGATGACTAACTAAAACATTTCTCTAATACTAACTATAACTACCCCTAAATTCCATACGTACATAAGATATAATTATTGAAAGAATTAATTATATTAAAAAATACAAGGTCGAGAACCATAATAGTTTAGTGCCTTTGGAAATCTCTAATCCTAAACAGTTGTCCATAAGTGAGATACATAATCTCCCACTACATTTTTCAAACCAACCACCCTTCTTATAATTATGATACATAATACTTATTACCATAACCTTGGGAATTGAAAAATTAGAATTTGTGAGATTATATTCTAATTAAGTGTGAACAAAATTGATACTGAAGCATAACATGAATATACACATATAAGAACATGATCATACCAATTGAAAACCAAACCCAACATATTAAATATCATAATCATGAGTCATGGAGTAAATATCGGATGATCATAATACATGATTCATAAGGTAATTAAATTACCTGATCCATGAGAAAAAGATAACTGAAATATATGCCATATACATTAGAATAGTTATGTGATTCCATTTTAGTCATGAATCAATGCCAATACCATCATCATAGACAAAGTACATTAATAATCCAAGTTAAATTTGAATTCCACCCTTGTATTATTGATCTAGTTTCACTTCCCATTCCCCCTATGTTATTTAACTCTGTTTACATCCCATTCAATCATTGTTTATCTCACGAGATATTAATATTTACCCAATACATTAGAGAAAAATAGAGGCCTACCCATCACATAATCAAATCATTTGTATTTTTTACATGATCTTAGATATTCATTATATCATAACCCATGAAATGAAGTATTTATAATAATCCTATCATAATATCCTAATATATGGAAAATATACATGTTTCATAATCATTTCATTATTTCATATCCCATTAATGGAATATGTATTCATCAGTTTTTTATCATTGTACAATATGTGGTATTGAAAAGGGATTCATAAATATCATACAATCAAAAAATAAACCATCAAGATAGATAATATTAATGATATCAATGGATTATATCACTATTAAGGAATATGCATCACTAATGGATGTCATCTTAGATGGGAAATTATTTTGAAATTTCATTTAATAAATTTCTTGTGGACAATATTGTTCGTCATTTGGAAAATATTATTTAAAATTTAATTTTTTTTTAAAACCAGTTCTTTCAAAAGAACCTGAAAACATATAAATTAATAAAATGTAATGATTCATGATGATGAAAAAATATTTCTTCCATTCCATACATGATAAAACAAATATTCTTTTCAAATTATCAATAAAATTAAAAAAAGTATGGTTTAGAAAATTAGTTGAAGATTCCATTCAAAATATTTTTAAAAAAGTAAAACATGGTTATACATGAATTTTTAAAATCATAATATTTTAGTAATAAATTTTCTAAAAAAAATTAGAAATGTGATTTTGGAGGAAAATAGTTTTTTGTTTGAAGGGGGGAATATGGTTAGAATTTTTAAGAAAGTTCTTTATAATATATTATATAACGGAGTGTAGAAAGGGTAATATTACTTATGAATATCATGAATAAAAAAAGTTGAACAAAATTATTGATAATAGTTCAGCATAATATCATGTTATTTAATTATTAGATACTTAATCTAAAACAATCCATAAATCATGAGATTGAAACATAAATACTTTACCACATTGGTGTCATTGAATTATAAGACCCATAAATGAGTAACCAAAAATAGATCATATAATATAGTGTAAATATATATGTTTTTGATGTGTAATTTCAATGTGGATTTATATACACCTTAGGATTGAATATAGGAACATAAAATAACTTGCATCTCAATGAAGAAAAACTATGATTAAATCCCTTAAGAATTTTTTAAAATTTTAAATTTAAACCGTAAAAAAAAGAGATATTCTAAACTAGATATTTGAGTCCTAATAATTATAATGTTTAGAATCATAAAATACATTCATGTAATGTTTTCACACCATATATGAGAAATAGTCAGTGAACATGTCTTGGGTTTCATGGATGTAAACTGTGAGAAATAAATACCTTATGTTATGTTGTTTCCGACGCTTTCGCTGGGGTGCACGCATCCATCTGTGGAGGACGTGCTGCTGTTTCCCCACATTACGGCTTTCCAAAGGCTGGTGGCATTCGTTCTTTGTTCAGGTACATCTGCTCCTTGATCGAAACGGGATGATGGGATGTCGGTTCTTCCTTCTGTGGATTCCTCCTCAGAACTAATCACCTAGTCCGAGTCTCCCTCAGAGATTTAAGATGTTGTTCGTGAATCTCATTCCTGGTGCCATATCTTCATGGATTCCCGTTAATTACACTACTTCCGTCAAGACTTTCCATAGGGTCTTGGCATGGTAGAGACCTTCGGTCAGAGTAGATGAGAACATAAGGCATGTCAGGGCATCTCTGGGTGCGTGGACATAGGGGAACCTGTATTCTTCCTCATAAGAGGGCATGTCAAGGGTGCAGAACCCGAGGCCTCTTACATCGGATGTGGGGAATCATATTCCATCTGAGGTTTTGCTCAACATCACTTGTTTATCAAGAGGAATGCCGTGAGTTTAATGTCTTGCGGAGACAGTTACGCAAAGTGCGTGTCTTCTGAGGTTTTCCTCAGGCATCTCATGTTTATAATGAGGTAGGTCGTGAGTTTAACGACTTACGGAGACGGAATGAGGGTGATCAGAACGTCTCATAGAGACAAATAAGATTGGTATATCCCAAAGGGGGAACACCTGGAAGATGGATGGATCAGAATGCCCAATGAGGACGGATCTGAGGTGGTGCACTCCCTAGAGCGGAGATGTCACACCATAATGGTTGATCTGAACACCACTGAGGGTGGATCAGGGGAAGTGCTCCCCAAGATGGGGAACACCATGGATTACCATTGGCTGGGATTGAACCTCTTGGTGGTTTCCTACGTACCCTGTGTAGAGGACATTGATAAAAATAGGTATAGTTCAAATGAGTGATGAATCGGGGTGTACACAAGGGAAAACGACCCGGAGACATGTTGGGGCTTATGCGTGGATAGCAGCCCAGGTACTACTAGGAGCAGCAAGGAGGGTGGATGACATGATCCCATCGGGATGTGGTAGCCTGGGTAAGAATCAAGGCGGATGATAGATGGATGAATGAAGTGGAGGGGGAATGAAATGGGACCATTTCATGGGAGACGGTGAATTTGGGATTGAGCCTCAAAGATACCTCTTACGTATCCCCGTGAAAACGAATAAAAGTACGTGTAGTTCAGGATGGTGTCGGTGAACCGACGTGAAGGTAGACCTTGGTCCGATGGGTGTCATCAGCGAACCGACGTGAAGGTGGACCTTGGTCCGATGATGGTAATAAGCAAACCGAATGAAAGGTGGACCTTGTTCCAACGAGCATCATCAGCGAACCGATGTGAAAGTGAACATGGGGGTCAACTAGTGGTGGGATTGAACCTTGTGAGGATTCCTACGTTCCATGCCTTGACATGGATCAAAGTCCCCGTAGTTCAGATGGAATGTGGAATATAGTTTAACATCATGTGGGACGGGGGTGAACAGACGTGAGTGAGGTCGGAACGACTGGGTGATGGGCTTGAACCTTATTGAGGATTCCTGCGTACCATGCTTTGAAATGAATCAAAGACCACGTAGTTCATAATGGTGTTTCGATGAACCGACGCAAGTGAGAACCTTGGTCCAGATGGTGGGGGGCTTACACACTAGTGTAAAGTCCCGTAAAATTCAAGGGAAATTTTTTCTTAATTTTCTTTGGAATTTTACAAGAACGTGGTTTCTGACGGCACATGATTCTGAGGCTCGGTGTGCCCGGAGTCAATTTCCGAAGTTTGGCTCGGGTACGTTCAGTGAACGAACGAGCGAGAATTTATAACTTTTGAACCGGTGCTCGGAATTGAATTTTGAGGGCACCGATTAACTTGCAACACCGGTAATCGCTTAAGGGAACCTTTACCGTAGTTGTGTTTGTGTGGGTGAAGAAGTTAAATAATGGGGTTTAATTTAAAAAAGTAAATTAAATTGTTGGATCAATTTTATTTCATATCAAGGTGGTTATTTTTCTCCCATGGGAAGTTGGTGGTGGGGCCCACATCCACCCAACTTCCCATGTGTGGATAATTGAACGAGTGGGGCCCACAGGAACCCCCCACCTTTTCAAATTCCTTAACTCCCTAACCCCTCTTAACCCCTCACTTTCCAAACTCCCCATTAACTCAATTTCATTAATTTTTGACAACTTGTTTTAATTAATAAAGTGAGTTACTTAATTTCAAACTCTTGAAATTCAAATGGTTAGGTTGTGTTACTAAATTAAGACTTGGTCTTATTTTATTATTGTTAGAGTTTTTTCCACCTTGAGAGGATTTGGAAGCGTTAATTCTTCTTCTTCTTCAACCTCGATGAAGAACGCGAAGAACACCGTTCTTCAACGAAGAACACCTCCGCCGAAGAACGCGACGTCTTCTTCCAACGACGTTTCCTCTTCGAACGCACCTCGAATACGGCGTAATCGACGTTCGTTTTCTGTGACGACCGACCTCCATGATGCTAGTCTTCTGCGGCTCGATTAACGTGAACCGTTCCTAAACCGAGGTAGGGGATTGTAATTAATTCTTTTGTTCGTGATACTTTCCTGAATTTCTTCGTGAAATTTTAAAAAACCATTTGTTATCGAATAACGCGTGGGGGGTCGGACCGCACAAACACGGCCGACCCTCCTCCTTAATTTTCGTGTTGGTTCATTGTGGTTGGTACGGGAGAGCGTGGTGCCGTCGGACCACGCGGATTCATGCAGAAGGAAATGCACAGCGTCGTCACGCTGTGCAGTGGAAAGAAGTTCAAGAACGCGATGTCGTCGCGCCGCGTCGAAGAAAACCGAAGACGCCGCGGCCGGAGCGGGGCTGCGGAGGAGGGGCGCGTTGCGTCGCACCGCGCCGGACGACAAGGGCCACGGCCGGTTCCGGGCCGCAGTGGAGCAAGGTGACCAGCTACCGGACCGGGCCGCCGGTGTCAGAGATGGAAGGGGACCGGCCACCGCCAGTCCCATTGAGCAGGAATCGGCCGGCCAGGTCGGGCCGGCCGGATAGGGAGGATTCGGGGGAAATAAATTCCACCGGCCGGCTTCAAACGACCCCCCTTAATTGAGGGGGGGGGGGTTACACAGGGGGGTCGGTGCCCCCCGCCCCCTTTGCCGAAACGGCTCGGCCAAGGGCCGAGCCAGACAGCGCACTGGGCGCGCTGTGGCCAGCTGGACCGGCGCCTGGCAGGTCTGCCAGGCCAAGCTGCGCCCAGCCGGGCCGGGCCGCGCTGGGCTAGGCCGCGCCCAGTCGGGCCGGGGCGGGCCGATTCAGACCCGGGGCGGGTCGACCCGGGTTGGGCCAATCGGGGGGGGTCTCGGGCTGGGTCGGTCCGAGCCCGAAACCCTCATTTTCGGACCATTTGGGTTCAATTTCCCATAACTCAGGCTATAGACCTCTGATCAACGCTCCGTCAGCGGCGAAACGATCCTTAAAACGAGATGTTTGTTTCGACATATAGCACTCAAGGTTTCGGAATACTTTGATTTCGGTCGGGCTGGTTCGTACACAAAACCAACCGGGCCCTCGGAGCGGAAACACTCATATCTTGAGCTTCAGATGTCTGATTGACGTGCCATCAACTTTATTGAATTCCTCTAAGTGTGACGGATCTTTTGGCATACTCCGCCCGAGGTTTGGACGCAGGTGGAGTACGGTCGGGTTGGTTTTGCCTTAAAAACCAACCGGGCCCCTGGGACGAAAATGCCAATAACTCTCAGACCGGGCGCCCGATTGACGCGCCATATGCGACGTCGAGTTCTTGTTGACGAAACAGAACTTTTGGATACATCAACTCTGGACATTGTGTCAGTTGATGTATGATCCTCTAGGCTCGTGGAGTGGACCCTCCCGAATGAGCTTGCTGTGTGCAGGAACCCTAGAGCTGGCTGCGACTACTACTGTGATGACGACGACTGTGCAGAGATCCTCAGTGGATTCGACGACTACGACTATAGCACTCAGCGATCATGTGTGGATCAGTGCTACTGATCCTGTGTGGGTATGATCCTGTGTGGGTCAGCGCTCAGCGGTTCTGTGTGAGCCAGCGCCTACAGATCCTGTGTGGTTCCGATCCTGTGTGGGCCTTTGCGGGGGTTAGTACTTATCAATCCTTTGTGGCTCCGACGACTTAGATTGATCAGTGATCATCTCTATCGTCTTTCAAAGAAGTATACCTGTGTGAGCTGAATCCTGTTTTCTTTCCTGTGTGGATTGTGTTGTGCTATCCTGTGTGGATTATGTTTTTCTTTCCTATGTGGAATACGTATAATTTCAAGTGTGGACTAGGTTCTACTTGGGCTCGGAGGTTGGAGCGTATTGGAATTGATGACTTAGGTATATGTATGGGCATATACCTAAGCAGTGTCGGTTGTTACTTCGTGATTGTATCTTTCCTTTGTGGTTTATCCTTTGTGGATTTTGGGAGACCTTCTGGGGTCTCGGGGTCCCTACTGAGTAGATTATACTCACCCCTACACAGGCTATGCCCGCACTACATTGTGTTGGTTGCAGATGACAGACAGCGTTGATCGTGGTTGAGGCTTGCAGAGCAGGACGGTACCTGGAGGTGGACCACTGGGCGGGATGTACTCGGAGCGGATGGCAGAACCTGAGGAGCAGTGTTGCTATCTGTACCCACCCTTCAGGTGGGATTTCCAGTGGACAGCTCGGTGTAGCGGCTTTTACTTTTCAGTTGTTGTTTTCCTTTTCGAGTAGTACTTTACTTTTAGTTTGGGTTTGTATACTGTCCCTATTACTTTTCCGCACATATTGTTGTACCCGTTTATCCTTAGTGTTTACTTTTTCCACTTGCTTACTCTGTGGTGATTGTTTACTTTACAAAGGCAATGCCTTCCCTTTTACCTGGATTTATGCCTTGGTGCTAGTCGCCAGCCCCTGGCCTATGGAAGGCGGGCTTGGGGTAGTCACGGCACAGGCCCCGAGGATGGGTTGTGAAAAATTGGTATTAGATGAGTTTGGTTCTACCTCAGACTCTGATTTTTATTCTATGTGAAACAATGGTGTTATGCGTATTGGGTATGGTTATCAGTCCAGGGAGTCCAGTGTTGGTGCGGCGGCCGATGTATCCATACACCAGGACCCTGACTTCTGATTTCCGACTTAATGCACGAAAACATTGATTGCATGTCTGTTTCATGTTTTCATGTGATTACTTTGTATCAGCTCATCAGGTATATTTTTCTGACCGTGGCGCACCTGTTTCCTTTTCAGGATGGCCCCACAAAGGTAGCCAGCTAGGGTTCTGAGAGTCGAGTGTAACAACAACCCACCGAGCGACGAGGCCTCGGTGCAGGTCCCTTTGTCAGCAGTGGAACCAGGGGTAGATCTACCCACCGAGCCACCGATACTTCCAGCACCAGCTGCTGACGATACACGTCGCCTCAGCGCACTGCAAGAGTTCCAGCGCTAGCGACCACCAAGGTTCCGTGGGGAGATGGACCCCAGGCAGCCGAGGACTGGCTGGAGGCAGTCGTATGAGCTTTCAGGCTAGTGAGGACACCAGCAGACCTCATGGTGATCCTCACTGCGAGCCTACTGCACGCAGCAGCGGGCCGATGGTGGAGCTTGATGCTCCAGGTTCACGATGAGTCATCTCTACTTTGGACGGACATTGAGAGCCTCTTCCGCTCAGAGTTTGTCCCAGCCACCCTCCAAGCATTGCGTATTCAGGAGCTTCTTCAGCTGCGGCAGGGCAGCATGACGGTCGCCCAGTACTCGGTGAGATTTACTGATCTCTCACGCTACTTGACCGACATGGTACGTGACCCATTCTTCTGGGCCCGGACCTTTGAGAAGGGTTTTAGACACGAGATCAAGGCATTGCTGATCTCCCTCAGCGTTCCGACTCAGACATGAGTACTATAGAGGGCCCTTTTGATCGAGAGTTTTCTTGCTGAGTCTACACCAGCACCGAGACCCACCGCAGGGCAGCACGTAGCAGAGTCTTCTGCAGCAGGCAGTCAACGGATGACTCATGGGTCCAGGCAGACCAGACCATCAGGCAGACAACCTCAGGACACTGGCTCAGCAGTGCGGGGCACACAACGTGGAGTCAGTCTTTCGAGAGGCAGGTAGTGCTACTCATGCGGCGGGCAGGGCCACATGGCTCGTGACTGCCCGACCCACCGTGCAGAGGACCAGCAGACAGTTGAAGGACCATCAAGGAAGAGGCAGAGGGTCGACCGTGGTGGTCCTCAGGGAGCAGGCAGACGAGGCAGAGGAGATGGCCGAGCAGCAGGTGGTGGGCGACGCTTTGAGGCTCTACCGCCACCTCCCCCAGGAGGTCCACCCCGACCACAGGGAGCTGGCGGGGATAGACAGGCACAACTCCAGGTAGCAGAGGCCTACGACCATGGCACGCCTAGATGATTCGAGATACTATCTGTGTCTATTCCACCCTTGCTGCAGTACTTATAGACAAAGGAGCGAGTCACTCTTTCATAGCCGATGCCCTTGTTCGGAGCTCAGAGATTCCGACAGAGTCGTTGGCTCGATCCTTACGGCTAGAGACTCCTACGGGAGCAGACTCGACGATTACGCACTAGTGCCGGTAGTGTAAGCTTACTCTAGAAGGCGAGAGCTTCGGATGGGATCCTTTTGTAGCGGCGTCGAGGCCATACTACATCATCTTGGGCATGGATTGGTTATCTATGGTCCATGCACAGATTGACAATTTTAGGCGCAAGGTGCGATGTGTACGCACCGACGGGAGCAGGTTCACCTTCACTGGCGAGAAGGGAGCCTTTGAAGCACATGATGGACTTCCGCGGAGGAGAGGACAGCCCATCACTCATATAGCATCCCACCTTTTTATCACATAAACTTTAATTACATTTTACAAAACCGAGGATCTTTAAGGTTTAGTGTCTTGGAAACCAGGAACTTAAAACATGAAAACAAAATAAAGAATTCTTCTTAAACACTTGAAAGGCGTCTCCTCATGTTCATCCTAGGCTCATTACTGAATCTCATAACCTGGGGACATACATCAAAAGAAAGGGTGAGCAGAAGGCCCAGCAAGGGAAACAAGTGAAACATTTTACATATGAACTTGGGATACATCAATAAAGTCATGAAAAGAACTTTAAGGAATGAAAATGAAATCATGAGGCATATCATAATAAAAATAAAACTTTTTCATAACTTGAAGATGTGGCTGCAACATTTAACATAGACAATCATGAACATATCACCAAGGTCCATCCCCAAGGTGTCATTTTAAAATTACCATGGTTATTCACCAAGGTATCGTGAAAATTGTAATCTCTAGTGGTTACATCATTACCCAATGCATTGGAGCGCTATCAGGGCGCACCCTTAAATTTGCCTTTATTATCATGTGATCCACATATATCATCATCAAACATTTCATAAATAACCCATATAGCATAAAATAAATGGGTTTCAATTCATAATCATAACGTTTTAAAAACTGCTTTAAAGACATGATCTTTACGTCACTTTAAACCCACGGAAAGGGAAAGCGGGTCTCATGTATGAAATTCCCAGAATTTAAAATGGAACATTTTGATATATATGTGAATACCCTTGTAGAAATAAGAGCTTTGAGTATTCACTTTATAACATAAAATAATTTTTGAGAAAAGAGAGAGGCATTTTGAGGGGAAAATTCTGCAGCATAACGGCTATGTTACAAGGTTTTAGAAAACATTGAGAAAAGAGGGGACATGGGTCAAAAATTCATAAATGACCCATCATACAGTAGATGGACAAAATATAAGGGATTTATGAACATGGTAATGAAATTTGAACATATACCATATGAAATGAAGAACATGAAAGGAAGGAAACAAAACAAGATTTCTCTTGTGAAAATTCGGCAGCCTAACGGCATCACTTAAACTTCAACAAAATTGAATTGACAAGGTCAAATAGGGTCTCTCATAATATGAACATAAGAGTCCAGTATGATAGATAAAGAGATCATACCCCAACATAATATAAAGGAACTTGAAATAATTGACATGAAAGTAGAACTTCAAAACGAGAAGGGTGAAGAACCACTTAAAAATTCGGCAGCATAACGGCGCCACTTAAGACATCAAAATACTGAATTGAAGAGATCAAATGGGGTCTCTCATCATGTGATCATAAAATACCAGTATGATAAATATAGAGATCATACCCCAACATAATAAAAATGAACTTGAAAGACTTGAATGAAAATAGAACTTGAAAACGAGGAAGGTGAAAGAATCCCTTAAAAATTCGGCAGCCTAACGGCGCCACTTAAACATTCTTAAAACGAATTTATGAGAGCAAGGGGGGGTCTCTCATCATATGAACATGAAATAGGCAGTAGGATGAATATAAAAGAACACCCTCCAACATAAGAACATGGAGTATAAAAGAAAAGACATAAAAGAGATTACTTGAAAAGAAAGAGAGAGGTCGGATCCCTTACCTTAAAATGTAACTCTTAAACCTCAAAGGTTGGGACCTTGAGGGCTTGGGGGCACCTTGGGAGGACTCCTTGGGAGGTAATGAGACCAGAACTTCGTTGGGGAAGAGTGGGGAGTCGAATGGATGAGAGGATGGCTTGATATTTATAGGGAAAGTGAGGGGACAAGGCATTAATGGCCAAGGGACACCTCACATGTGCTTTTCTCAAACCCATGTGCTCTCCCTTGTCATTTATCATGGAGTTTGGCCACATGGGGCCCCCAAAACAATAATTCATCACCCTTGGCCGGCCAACCCTCAAAAGATCTCATGACATCATCATGACACCGTTATGATGTCATTAAACATACTGAAACCCTAAAACTGTATTTTTACTATTCACTGAAAATTCAACTTTCTCAGAAAAATCCCAAAATTTCACATTAACCAAATATCAATGCTCTGATTTCAAAAATGAAATCCATTTTATAAAAATAATTTTCTAAATATTTTTAATTTAATTTTTAAATAAAAACACTATTCATCGAAAATTCATTTTTTTCAGAAAAAACCCCAAAAATTACCATAACATAATATCGATGCTCTGAGTTCAAAAATAAAGTCATTTTTATAAAAATAATTTTCTAATTATTTTTAATTAAATTTTTAATTGAAAAACAATATTCACCCGAAAAAACTAATACTTGAATAATAATTAATGAAACCGTTATTTAACTATTTTATTGAATCACATTACTTAATCAAGGTGCCTAGATTATTTTAAAACTTTCTTTAAGTGAGATTACTAATCCATTTGGTCATATTACTAATCCTAATCATAAAATCACTATTCATAATTTACTATTCATCAAAAATCAAGTTGATCTTATTAGACTCTAAATTTAGTACTGAACATAATTGCAGAAGACCATTTTTTGAAAATCATTACACATTTTTAATTATTTAGGGTTTACATAAACATATTTAAAATATCCTTTTTCTAAAATTCATCAAAAATATGCATACTATATTTATCCGGTCATTTCAAAATTCATAAACTTCATCATAAGAAGAAATCCCAATTTTTATTTAAAACAAGGATTACACAAGGTAGTTACGGTCTCGTTACATAACCCCTTATAATACCAGCATAGGACCTAAGAGTAAGGTGTGCTAGGGTGACAGAAGCTTGGGGCGGCTCAGTCAACATTGCCCGAGTAGTAATTTCTATCAGTTTGAACTTCTCACGAAGGCGATTTCGTTCCAGCTTCACATGATGAAGTTCGGCTTGGATTTGATCTAGAGCAAAGCCCAGTGGTGCTACCTCCTTCCCAAGCTCTGTTAGATGGGCTTCGATCGGTCCAAGACTACTAGGTGAGGCCATCGAATCTTCTTTCTATAATAATTAACCAAGATTACTTATATTTAGAGACAATAATCAAAACATTTTGTTCACAGCGGTCATGTTGACCGATGGTTATATAATAGTCAAAACCCACTGATCTCATTTTAATTATAATCATGTTTATCAAGTAAAACATTTTTGTTGAGTATAACAATAACACATAAAATTAGGAAACAAAATTTATTTAAAAAATTTCGGGTCGTTACAATCTTCCCCCCTTAAGAAATTGCGTCCTCGCAATTTTAAAATTGGGTTTTGAAATTTCATTGAAAGTCCCACATCGGAAAAGGAGTCAGTAAAACTATTACTTTAAAATAAAGGAAGGGAAGTACAATGGTCACCCGAGTTAACCCACACTAGGGTTCCATGTAGGAAAACATGGACATGGAGGAAAAAACAAAGGGTCAAGTTCTGAGGGAGAGTGATAGAGAACATGATTAGGAGAAAGTTAACCATGAGAAAATCCCAAACTTATGATGTGTGTAAACGGTCTTTGATTACCTAGTAGGAAACGTAAACCAACAACATTTTTGTTTTACGTTTCTTTTCATAATTTTGAGGATTTCATTTACTACATAGAACAAAAACATAAAAAAAATACCTACCTTCAAGTAGAGTTTCATCCTTTAACAAGTCCCTACCAACACTAATCTTTTCTCCAAATGATGAGAATTCAAAAACACTTGGTCTCATAAAGGCACAAGAATCATCTTCTATAGAATCACATAATCTACAAAAGATTAACTATCTATTTCTTCTATCTTTAAACATTATCCCAAAAACAGAAAGGTTAAGGTAAAACAACTCTTCAAAAAGAAAGAATCCCATAGGAATAGAACCTACTTTTAAATCTTCAAAGTTCCATGGTACTACCCAACGTTCATCATAGACCACTCCATAAATAACGGTCCTTAAAATTCCTCAAAATAAACCAAACTAAGATTGAAACCCAAATACAAGAAGGATTTGATAACATAGTCTTCCAAAACAACTTCATTGTTCGTCTCCAGACAACATCAACCACTCCTAACATCTTATAACAAAAGTAGCTAACCTAAACATATTTTACCCAAGATAGGTTAGTCATTCCCATAAGTAACCTAAATTACTATAAGTTCACCTTAAATTCATCAATTCTTCAAAATATAAGTCAACCTTACTCCTCAATGAAAATACCATAGTAATCTATTTACCTCGATCAAATATGGTTCCCAAAATAATGAATGTCTTCCAAAATAATAATCATATTTTAATCCCCTAATCATTCCTGTCATATTAATACGAAAATCGTCGCATTTCCTATCACATTGGTTGTCGGAACATGTTCTTCCATTTCCCACCATTAACTAAGAAGAGAAAGCATAATTAGGGGCTTAAGTACTTAGCTAATAATCATGAAAAGGAACTGAAAGAATATAAGGATAACTCGTATATGAAAGGTATACCCTAACTTGTGATCTCCTAGGTTCCCATCTAGGTTATGAACGATCATATATTCTTATGTGAACCTTTATTTCATTTTATCTTTGTTCCTTTAACAATGGTTCATACCAAGCTTATGAATTTACCCAAGCATATCCCCCGGGAGTGTCGTAACCAAGAGTGCAGCAAGGCCCGTTGTCGTGTACCAGTTCCCGTTCGAGTCTAGCTCAAAGCGGTGTTTTCGGGTTTTACCCCTATGTACATCTGTGCCAGAGCCACCTCTACCTTCTCGTATCCAGACAGGGTTGTATTTGCTTGGCAACCCCTTACTCAATACTCACCAAAATACCAGGAAGATTTCCTATATTAAACTTTTCTATAGGGTTCCTCCTAGAGTTTTCATATCCTAATTTCCACAAATAACTAAACCATCCTTTGATACCAACTATAGCATCCCACCTTTTTATCACATAAACTTTAATTACATTTTACAAAACCGAGGATCTTTAAGGTTTAGTGTCTTGGAAACCAGGAACTTAAAACATGAAAACAAAATAAAGAATTCTTCTTAAACACTTGAAAGGCTTCTCCTCATGTTCATCCTAGGCTCATTACTGAATCTCATAACCTGGGGACATACATCAAAAGAAAGGGTGAGCAGAAGGCCCATCAAGGGAAACAAGTGAAACATTTTACATATGAACTTGGGATACATCAATAAAGTCATGAAAAGAACTTTAAGGCATGAAAATGAAATCATGAGGCATATCATAATAAAAATAAAACTTTATCATAACTTGAAGATGTGGCTGCAACATTTAACATAGACATTCATGAACATATCACCAAGGTCCATCCCCAAGGTGTCATTTGAAAATTACCATGGTTATTCACCAAGGTATCGTGAAAATTGTAATCTCTAGTGGTTACATCATTACCCAATGCATTGGAGCGCTATCAGGGCGCACCCTTAAATTTGCCTTTATTATCATGTGAGCCACATATATCATCATCAAACATTTCATAAATAACCCATATAGTATAAAATAAATGGGTTTCATTTCATAATCATAACGTTTTAAAAACTGCTTTAAAGACATGATCTTTACGTCACTTTAAACCCACGGAAAGGGAAAGCGGGTCTCATGTATGAAATTCCCAGAATTTAAAATGGAACATTTTGATATATATGTGAATACCCTTGTAGAAATAAGAGCTTTGAGTATTCACTTTATAACATAAAATAATTTTTGAGAAAAGAGAGAGGCATTTTGAGGGGAAAATTCTGCAGCATAACGGCTATGTTACAAGGTTTTAGAAAACATTGAGAAAAGAGGGGACATGGGTCAAAAATTCATAAATGACCCATCATACAGTAGATGGACAAAATATAAGGGATTTATGAACATGGTAATGAAATTTGAACATATACCATATGAAATGAAGAACATGAAAGGAAGGAAACAAAACAAGATTTCTCTTGTGAAAATTCGGCAGCCTAACGGCATCACTTAAACTTCAACAAAATTGAATTGACAAGGTCAAATAGGGTCTCTCATCATATGAACATAAGAGTCCAGTATGATAGATAAAGAGATCATACCCCAACATAATATAAAGGAACTTGAAATAATTGACATGAAAGTAGAACTTCAAAACGAGAAGGGTGAAGAACCACTTAAAAATTCGGCAGCCTAACGGCGCCACTTAAGACATCAAAATACTGAATTAAAGAGATCAAATGGGGTCTCTCATCATGTGATCATAAAATACCAGTATGATAAATATAGAGATCATACCCCAACATAATAAAAATGAACTTGAAAGACTTGAATGAAAATAGAACTTGAAAACGAGGAAGGTGAAAGAATCCCTTAAAAATTCGGCAGCCTAACGGCGCCACTTAAACATTCTTAAAACGAATTGATGGGAGAAAGGGGGGGTCTCTCATCATATGAACATGAAATAGGCAGTAGGATGAATATAAAAGAACACCCTCCAACATAAGAACATGGAGTATAAAAGAAAAGACATAAAAGAGATTACTTGAAAAGAAAGAGAGAGGTCGGATCCCTTACCTTAAAATGTAACTCTTAAACCTCAAAGGTTGGGACCTTGAGGGCTTGGGGGCACCTTGGGAGGACTCCTTGGGAGGTAATGAGACCAGAACTTCGTTGGGGAAGAGTGGGGAGTCGAATTGATGAGAGGATGGCTTGATATTTATAGGGAAAGTGAGGGGACAAGGCATTAATGGCCAAGGGACACCTCACATATGCTTTTCTCAAACCCATGTGCTCTCCCTTGTCATTTATCATGGAGTTAGGCCACATGGGGCCCCCAAAACAATAATTCATCACCCTTGGCCGGCCAACCCTCAAAAGATCTCATGACATCATCATGACACCGTTATGATGTCATTAAACATACTGAAACCCTAAAACTGTATTTTTACTATTCACTGAAAATTCAACTTTCTCAGAAAAATCCCAAAATTTCACATTAACCAAATATCAATGCTCTGATTTCAAAAATGAAATCCATTTTATAAAAATAATTTTCTAAATATTTTTAATTTAATTTTTAAATAAAAACACTATTCATCGAAAATTCATTTTTTTCAGAAAAAACCCCAAAAATTACCATAACATAATATCGATGCTCTGAGATCAAAAATAAAGTCATTTTTATAAAAATAATTTTCTAATAATTTTTAATTAAATTTTTAATTAAAAAAAAATATTCATCCGAAAAAACTAATACTTGAATAATAATTAATGAAACCGTTATTTAACTATTTTATTGAATCACATTACTTAATCAAGGTGCCTAGATTATTTTAAAACTTTCTTTAAGTGAGATTACTAATCCATTTGGTCATATTACTAATCCTAATCATAAAATCACTATTCATAATTTACTATTCATCAAAAATCAAGTTGATCTTATTAGACTCTAAATTTAGTACTGAACATAATTGCAGAAGACCATTTTTTGAAAATCATTACACATTTTTAATTATTTAGGGTTTACATAAACATATTTAAAATATCCTTTTTCTAAAAATTCATCAAAAATATGCATACTATATTTATCCGGTCATTTCAAAATTCATAAACTTCATCATAAGAAGAAATCCCAATTTTTATTTAAAACAAGGATTACACAAGGTAGTTACGGTCTCGTTACATAACCCCTTATAATACCAGCATAGGACCTAAGAGTAAGGTGTTCTAGGGTGACAGAAGCTTGGGGCGGCTCAGTCAACATTGCCCGAGTAGTAATTTCTATCAGTTTGAACTTCTCACGAAGGCGATTTCGTTCCAGCTTCACATGATGAAGTTCGGCTTGGATTTGATCTAGAGCAAAGCCCAGTGGTGCTACCTCCTTCCCAAGCTCTGTTAGATGGGCTTCGATCGGTCCAAGACTACTAGGTGAGGCCATCGAATCTTCTTTCTATAATAATTAACCAAGATTACTTATATTTAGAGACAATAATCAAAACATTTTGTTCACAGCGGTCATGTTGACCGATGGTTATATAATAGTCAAAACCCACTGATCTCATTTTAATTATAATCATGTTTATCAAGTAAAACATTTTTGTTTAGTATAACAATAACACATAAAATTAGGAAACAAAATTTATTTAAAAAATTTCGGGTCGTTACAACTCATCAGTTGGCTAGCCTCATCCTAGGAGCAGTTGACGAGCGAAGTCCTTGTTTTCCTGCAGTGGTGGATCAGTTTGCAGACGTTTTCCCCAACGACGTTCCAAGGCTACCTCCTCGCAGAGATGTAGACTTTTATATTGACCCGTACCCCGAGACAGCCCCCATATCCACCCCAGCGTATCGGATGGCCCCCGTAGAGCTTCGAGAGCTACGGGTACAGTTGGAGGACTTGCAGGGAAAGGGGTTCATCCGACCCAGTGTTTCACCCTGGGCTTCCCCGATATTGTTTGCCAAGAAGGCAGACGGGAGCTTGCGACTTTGTGTAGACTATCGTCGCCTGAAGTAGGTTCCAGTGAGGAACAAATATCCGCTACCAAGGATTGATGACCTCTTTGATCAGCTCAAGGGAGCACGGTGGTTCTCGAAGAAAGACCTCGGGTAAGGCTATCATCATCTCACAGTTCGAGAAGAGGACGTACAGAAGATGACCTTCAGATGTTGGTATGGACACTATGAGTTCTTGGTTATGCCCTTCGGTGTAACCAATGCTCCAGGAGTGTTCATGGACCTCATGAATAGGATCTTTTAGCCATACCTCGATCGATTTTTCGTGGTCTTCATCGCTGACATTCTGATTTACTCGACGACTGAGGAGGAGCATGCCTAGCACTTGGGGGTGGTACTAGACACACTCTGAGAGCACCAGCATTATGGTACGCTCTCGATGTGTCAGTTCTGGATATGTGAGGTCCACTTCATGGGACATGTCATCTCTGAGGCGAGAGTTACCGTGGATCCTGCGAAGATCGAGGCAGTGCTAGCATGGGAGCCACCCAAAAGCGTGACGGAGGTGCAGAGTTTCATGGGAGTAGCTGGATACTACCGGAGATTTGTGCCAGATTTATCTAGAGTTGCGGAACCACTCTCATCTTTTACGAAGAAGGGGAAACCCTTCGTGTGGTCAGACAGATGTCAGCAGAGCTTCCAAGAGCTGAGACAGAGATTGACCAGCGCACCTATCTTGAGGTTGCCTGAGGAGGGAGTAGGGTACGCAGTCTACTACGATGCATCAGGGAACCAGACTCGGTTGTGTCCTAATGCAGGAGCGGGAAGTGATCGCCTATGGATCACGTCACTTGAGGCCACATGAGGAGAACTACTCTACCCATGACTTGGAGTTAGAAGTAGTGGTCTTCGCTCTGAATGCATGGCGACACTATATGATGGGCAATCATTTTACAGTCTTTTCTGACCATCAGAGTCTCAGATACATCATCTCTCAGAAGGATCTGAATCTGAGACAGCGACGATCGCTCGAGTTCCTCCAGGACTATGACTTTGAGATAGTCTATACTCCTGGGAAGGAGAATGTGGTAGTTGATGCCCTCAGCAGGAGGTCGGGCATTCAGCTACTTGAGAAGGCGACAGGGCAGCTAACCTCTTTGCAGATATCCTTCGTGGATAGAGATGGAGCAACCTTCCTTCAGTCTCTCACAGTCACTCCTCCTCTACTACAGCGGGTCAGAGAGTCATAGCATGGGGACGTTGACTGTGAGACGCGACGTGCACAGATATCCTCAGGACATGAACCTAATGGATTCTTCTTTGGAGCAGAGCACGACGTCCTTTTCAGAGGATTTACCTTGGTGCCAGTTTCTCTACGAGATGAGGTGCTGAGAGAGTTTCACACTTCCCCTTTGGCGGTACATCTTGGAGTGGCGAAGATGTACCAGGATCTCAGACGATAGCACTGGTGGCCGGGCATGAAGAAGGCTGTGCTAGAGTTCATTTCTTGATGCCTCACCTGCCAGTAGGTGAAGGTAGAGCATCAGGTACCATAAGGATTGGTACAACCCTTAGAGGTCCCGGAGTGGAAGTGGGACAGGATATCTATAGACTTCGTAACTGTACTTCCACGCACTTCCAGAGGTGACGACTCCATTTGGGTGATTGTTGACCGACTCACCAAGTCGGCACACTTCTTACCCATCCGGGAGCAGGGCTCAGTGGAGATCTTGGGGCGTCTCTACGTTTAGGAGATTGTACGGCTTCACGGTGTGCCATCGTCTATCATCTCCGATCGAGATGCTCGCTTTACTTCCCGGCTTTGGAAGGGGTTGCAGGAGGCGTTCGGGACGCAGCTACGTCTGAGCACCACCTATCACCCTCAGACGGATGGTCAGACGGAGAGGAATATTCAAACTCTCTAGGAAATGCTCCGCGCATGTGTCCTCGACTTTGGTCGTAGCTTGGAGAACCAACTAACCTTGGCGGAGTTCATGTACAACAACAGCTACCACTCCACCATCGGGATGGCACCATATGAGGCGTTGTACGTCCGACCTTGTAGATCTCCTTTGTGCTAGAAAAACCCTGGGGAGTCAGCACTTTTGGGGCCGGAGATGGTCCATGCCACGACAGAGAAGGTCTAGGTCATCCAGGAGTGGATGAGGACAGCTCAGAGCCGGCAGAAGTCTTATACCGACAGGAGGCGAAGGCCACTGGAGTTCGACGATGGTGACCACGTCTTCTTGCATGTATCACCTCGATGAGGATTACGGAGATTTGGCCGAGGCGGCAAGCTGTCTCCACGCTTCATCGGACCATTCCAGATCCACAGCAGGATTGGCGAGGTGTCTTATCGTCTGGCTCTACCACCTCAGTTGTACCGGGTGCACGACGTCTTCCATGTATCTCAGCTGAGGAGATACGTGCACGACCTGACGCACATCATTGACCATGGGGAGCATGATGTTGATGATTGGGCGACTTTTACGGAGGTCCGGGTGGAGATCGAGGATCGACATGATTGGGTCCTACGTGGATGATCGATTCCTCTAGTGCGCATCAGATGGCAGCACGGGAACCTCCATGAGATCACTTGGGAGCGGGAGGCTCAGATGCATGCTCAGTACCCTCATTTGTTTCCCTAGTAATGATGTATCTTTACGGGGACGTAAAGCCCTGAGGTGGGAGTAATGTAAAGTCCCGTAAAATTCAAGGGAAATTTTTTCTTAATTTTCTTTGGAATTTTACAAGAACGCGTTTTCTGACGGCACATGATTCTGAGGCCCGGTGTGCCCGAAATCAATTTCCGAAGTTTGGCTCGGGTACGTTCAGTGAACGAACGAGCGGGAATTTCTAACTTTTGATCCGGTGCTCAGAATCGAATTCCGAGGGCACCGATGAACTCGCAACGCCGGTAATCGCTTAAGGGAACCTTTACCGTAGTTTTGTTTGTGCGGGTGAAGATGTTAATTAATGCGGTTTAATATAAAAAAGTAAATAAAATTGTTGGATCAATTTTATTTCATATCAAGGTTGTTATTGTTCTCCCATGGAAAGTTGGTGGTGGGTCCCACATCCACCCAACTTCCCATGTGTGGATAATTGAATGAGTGGGGCCCACACGAACCCCCCCACCTTTTCAAATTCCTTAACTCTCTAACCCCTCTTATCCCCTCACTTTCCTAACTCCCCATTAACTCACTTTCATTAATTTTTTACAACTTGTTATAATTATTAAAGTGAGTTACTTAATTTCAAGCTCATGAAATTCAAATTGTTAGGTTGTGTCAATAAATTAAGACATGGTCTTATTTTATTATTGTTAGAGTTTTTTCCACCTTGAGAGGATTGGGAAGCATGAAGTCTTCTTCTTCTTCAACCTCGATGAAGAACGCGAAGAACACCGTTCTTCAACGAAGAACACCTCCGCCAAAGAACGCGACGTCTTCTTCCAACGACGTTTCCTCTTCGAACGCACCTCGAAGACAGCGGAATCGACGTTCGTTTTTCGTGACACCCGACCTCGGCGACGCTCATCTTCGGCAGCTTGATTAACGTGCACCATTCCTGAACTGAGGTAGGGGATTGTAATTAATTCTTTTGTTCATGATACTTTCCTGAATTTCTTCGTGAAATTTTATAAAACCATTTGTTATCGAATAACGGGAGGGGGGTCGGACCACACAAACACGGACGAACCTCCTCCTTAATTTTCGTGTTGGTTCCTTGTGGTTGGTACAGGATAGCGTGGTGCCGTCGCACCACACAGATCCAGGAGGAAGGAAATACGCGGCGTTGTCGCGCCGCTCCGTGGAAAGAAGTTCAAGAACGCGACGCCGTCGCGCCGCGTCGAAGGAAAACGAAGACGACACAGCCTGAGCGGGGCCACGGTGGAGGGGTGCGGTGTTGTCTCACCGTGCCAGACGACAAGGGCCTTGGCCGGTACTGGGCCACGGGGGAGCATGGTGATCAGCGGTCGGACTGGGCCGCCGGTGTCGGAGCTGGAAGGGGACTGGCCACCACCAGTCCCGTTGAGCAGGAACCGGCCGGCTAGGTCCAGCCGGCCGGACAGGGAGGAGCCGGGGGAAATAAATTCCCCCGGCCGGATTCAAACGGACCCCCTTAATTGTGGGTGGGGGGGGGGGGGGTTACACAGGGGGGGGCATGCTCCCCCTCCCCCCCTTTGCCGAAACGGCTCGGCCAAAGGCCCAGCCAGACAGCGCGATGGGCGAGCTGTGCCCAACCGGACCGGCACCTGGCCGGTCTGACAGGCCGGGCCGGGCCGGGCCGGTCCTGTCCGACCCGGACCCAGGGCGGGATGACCCAGTTCGGGCCAACCAGGGGGGGGGGGCTCGGGCCGGGTCAGTCCGGGCCCGAAACCCTCATTTTCGGACTGTTTGGGTTCATTTTCCCATAACTCGGTATATGGACCTCCGATCGACGTGCCGTCAGCGGCGAAACGATACATAGAACGAGGCGGTCGTTTCGAAATATCACACTCAAGGTTTCAGAATAATTTGAGTTCGGCTGGGTTGGTTCGTACACGAAACCAATCGGCCCCCCGGAGTGGAAACGCTCATATCTTGAGCTTCGGACGTCCGATTGACGTGCCGTTGACATTATTGAGTTCTTCTAAGTGAGACGGATCTTTTGGCATACTCCTCCCGAGTTTTGGGCGCAGGTGGAGTACGGTAGGGTTGGTTTTTCCTTAAAAACCAACCAGGCCCCTAGGACGAAAAGCCTAATAAC
The DNA here is from genome assembly GCA_963277665.1 of Viscum album. Classification (NCBI taxonomy): domain Eukaryota; kingdom Viridiplantae; phylum Streptophyta; class Magnoliopsida; order Santalales; family Viscaceae; genus Viscum; species Viscum album. The sequence goes on along the minus strand of OY728158.1, from coordinate 1,848,408,223 downwards.
CCTCAGACCGGGTGTCCGATTGACGCGTCGTCTGCGAAGTTGAGTTCCTGTTGATGATACAGAACTTTTGGATACATCAACTCTGGACTTTGTGTCAGTTGATTTAGGAGCCTCTCAGCTCGTGGAGCGGACCCTCCCGAACGAGCTTGCTGTGTGCGGGAACCCTACAGCTGGCTGCGACTGCTACTGTGATGATGACGACTGTGCAGAGATCCTCAGTGGATTCGACGACGACGACTACAACACTCAGCGATCTAGTGTGGATCAGTGCTACCGATCCTGTGTGGGTCCAATCCTGTGTGGGTCAACATTCAACGGTTCTGTGTGACCCGGCTCCTACAGATCCTGTGTGGGTCCGATCCTGTGTGGGTCTTTGCGGGGGTTAGTACCTATCGATCCTTTGTGGGTCTGACGACTTATACTGATCAGTGATCATCTCTATCGTCTTTCGAAGAAGTATACCTGTGTGAGCTGAATCCTGTTTGCTTTCCTGTGTGGATTGTGTTGTGCTATCCTGTGTGGATTACATTTTGCTTTCCTGTGTGGAATACGTATACTTTCCAGTGTGGACTGGGGTGTACTTGGGCTCGGAGGTTGGAGCGTATTGGAATTGATGACTTAGCTATATATATGGTCATATACATAAGCGGTGTCAGTTGTTACTTCGTGATTGTATATTTCCTTTGTGGTTTATCTTTTGTGGATTTTGGGAGACCTTCGTGGGTCTCGGGGTCCCTACTGAGTAGCTTATACTCACCCCTACCCGGGCTATGCCCGCACTACGTTGTGTTGGTTGCAGATGACGGACAGCGTTGATCGTTGTTGAGGCTTGCAGAGCAGGACAGTACCTAGAGGTGGAGCACTGGGCGGGACGTACTCGGAGCGGACGGCGGAACCCGAGGAGCAGTGGGGCTATCTGTACCCACCGTTCAAGTGGGATTTCCAGTGGACAGATCGACATAGCGTCTTTTACTTTTCAGTTGTTGTTTTCCCTTTCGAGTTGTACTTTACTTTCAGTTTGGGTTTGTATACTGGCCCTCTTACTTTTCCGCACATACTGTTGTACCCTTTTTTACTTAGTGTTTACTTTTTCCGCTTGCTTACTCTGTGGTGCTTGTTTACTTTACAAAGACAATGCATTCCCTTTTACTGGGATTTACGCCTTGGTGCTAGTCGCCAGTCCCTGGCCTATGGAAGACGGGCTTGATGTAGTCACGGCACGGGCCCCGAGGAAGGGTCGTGACAACTAGGCTGCTCGGGTGTTGATGAACCGACGTGAAGAAGGTCGGAGTGACCAACAGGTGGTGGGCTTGATCCTCTGGGAGGATTCCTACATACCGTTCCTTGACATAGATCAAAGACCTCGTAGTTCAAAGGGTTTCGTCGGTGAACCGTCGTGAAAGTAGACTCGGGGGGTCCACTAATGGTGGGCTTGAACCTCGTGAGGCTTCCTACGTACCATGCCTTGACATGGATCAAAGTCCTCATAGTTCCAGATTATTGGTGGGTGTCGGCGAACCGATGTGAAGGTGGACCTTGGTCCGATGTGAGATGGTATTGAACCTCAGGGAGGCTTCCTACGTACCATGCCTTGACATGGATCAAAGACCTCGTAGTTCGGGTTGGTCACAACGGCTTTTCGTCGGACTAGAATGCAGTTTAACGTCATGTTGGATGGAGGTGAACCCTGACGTGAATAAACAATGTGCGGTGGGATTTAACCTCGTGGAGGCTTCCTACGTACCATGCCATGACATGGATCAAAGACCTCATTCTTCGGGTTGGTCACAACGACTTGCCATCGGACTGGAATGCAGTTTAACGTCATGCTGGACGAAGGTAGAACTCGACGTGAATAAATGATGGGTGGGCTTGAACCTCGTGGAGGCTTCCTACGTACCATGTCGTGACATGGATCAAAGTCCTCGTAGTTCAAATTGGTCTGCAGTTTAATGTCATGCGGGAAAAAGGCATACAGTTTAACGTCATGATGGACGAGGGCATAAAGTTTAATGTCAATTTGGACCAGGGAATACAGTTTAACGTCATGCTGGATGAGGTCATACAGATTAACGTCATGCTGGATGAGGGAATTTACATGATCGATGCTTACTCTAAGCCCATGTGAGTCATGCTCGGTGTGAGAAACAAGGGAAGAAAGGATATGACGATCACATCGCGAAGGGTGCGTCCATGAGAAGCGAAGAGGGGCTTACGCATTCGGCGGCCCATGGTGCTGGGACTTACTCCAGGATGGAGGCCCAAGGTAAAGGATGAAGATAGTTTAGGGATTGAGACTTGAAGAGGATTCCTACATATCCCTGTGGCAGGGAATCAAAGTCCACGTAGTTCTTCTGATGGCGGCTTACCGCCGATTGGGGATTTCAACGGCTTACCGCTGGATTGGGTCACAACAGCTTACCGCTGGATAAGGATTTCAACGGCTTTCCGCTGAATGGGGTCGCAACGGCTTACCGCTGGATATGATCGTAACGGCTTATAGCTGGATATGAGCGCAACAGCTTACAGTTGGATATGATCGCAACGGCTTACTGATGAATAAGATCACAACGGCATACCGCTGGATAAGGATGTCAATGGCTTACTGCTGGATATGGATCAAAACGGCTTACTGATGAATAGGAACGGAAATTGTGGATGGGTCTTACACAAGGAAGATGCCCGGGTGCCACTATGGAGCGACAATGGTGAATGGGGCTTATGCAAAGAAGCTGCCTGGGTGCCACTAAAGAGAGACAGTGGTGAATGGGGCTTACACAAGGAGGTTGCCCGGGTGCCACTAAGGAGTGAAAATCGTGGATGGGGCTTACGCAAGGAAGCTGCCTGGGTGCCGCTATGGAGCGATACTGGTGAATGGGGCTTACGCAAGGAGGCTACCCGGGTGCCGCTATGGAGCGACAATCGTGGATGGGGATTACGCATGGAAGCTGCCCGGGTGCCACTAAGGAGTGGAAATCGTGGATGAGGCTTATGCTAGGAAGCTGCACGGGTGAGGCTATGGAGCGGCACTGGTGAATGGGGCTTACGCAAGGAGGCTTCCTAGGTGCCACTATGGAGCAGCAATCATGGATGGGGCTTACGCAAGGAAGATGCCCGGGTGCCACAAAGGAGTGGAAAATCGTGGATGGTGCTTACGCTAGGAAGCTGCCCTGGTGCCGCTATGGAGCGGCAATGGTGAATGGGGATTACACAAGGAAGATGCCCATAATGTCTTCCTCGTGTCTGGCCATGATAGAATCCCAACTAACTGGTGGGTTGAGGTTTATGATTCTACACCTATGTGCTAGTGTTCAAGTGGGATAACACCAAGGGGTGTTGGAATTATGCCCCTGTAATCATGGCATTAGGCATCTTATGCTTGGAGCATAAGGAATATCTTGTTTAGTGCAAGAGGCATCCTACGATTGGAACATAGGGTGTACTATAGTTTATAGTCATGTAGAGAGGACTATTTCCATCTTATGCTTGGAGCACAAGGCATCTCTCGTATAGGGCAAGAGGTATCCTATCATTTGTTAGATAGGGATTACTACAGTTTAAATTCATATAGATAGGACTATTGGCATCATATTCTAGGAGCATAAGGCATCTCTCGTATAAGGCAAGAGGCATCCTATCATTTGTTAGATAGGGATTACTACAGTTTATAGTCATATAGATAGGACTATTGGCATCTTATGCTTAGAGCACAAGGCATCTCTTGTTTGGAGCACGAGGCATCCTATGTTTGGGACATAGGGATTACTATAGTTTAGAGTCATGTAGAAAGGACTGTTGGCATCTCATGCAAGGAGCATGAGGCATCTCTCGTATTGGGAAAGAGGAATCCTATTATTGGCACATTGGGTGGGCTACAATTTAGAGTCATGTAGGGATTACTACAGTTTAAAGTCATATATATATAACTATTGGCATCTTATGCTAGGAGCAGAAGGCATCTCTTGTATAAGGCAAGAGTGATCCTATGTTTTGAATATAGGGATTACCATAGTTTAGAGTCATGTAGAAAAAACTATTTGCATATCATGCTTGGAGCATAAGGCATCTATCATATAGGGAAAGAGGCATCCTATCATTTGTTAGATAGGGATTACAACAGTTTATAGTCATGTAGATAGAACTATTAGGAAAAAGGTGCCCAGAAATGGTTGGTGTTGGGACTTACGCAAGGACGACCTTTTGTGGTTCAACCTGGCATAGGAACCAAGTGATAGGGTTAGGAGGAGTTTCTGGAGGAATGGTTCGACTCAAGGTAATTGGGGAATTGATGATGAGAACCTCAACTCACAACATAGGAAACAAACCAAGAGGAATACATCAACTCAAGGAGTTTCATGGTGTGTGGAGGAGTGTCTGAAATCATGGTATTCCATAGGTTGAAGGTGGGTCCGCATGAGGGCGCAATGGATAATCCCGACGTCCCGACCGGAAAAGTTTGCAGTTTGACTCTCCATTTTGCATGGGGGTCTGTGATGGTTGCGAAGGGACCGGACCGGAGGGCAGGGACCACAGCCCGGCAGTGATGTCGAGTAGGGGTGCGGGGGCGCAGGCCCCGCGGTACGGACCAGTGGGCGCGAATGTAGGATCCTCGCAAAGGATGGGTCTTTGCGATGTAGCTTCGCAGAACATGGCCTCGTGATGCAAAGGTCTCTCGTGGATCAAAGGGGTCTCGTGGATCTTTGTCTCATGGAACAACATCACGGAGTATTGGCTCACGGAGCATGGACTCACGCGGAGCAAATTGGTCTTGCGGAGCTTGGTCTCGCGGAGTAGCATCGCGTAGCATTGGCTCGCAGAGCATAGACTCAAAGAGCCTCGGCTCGCGGAGCAGCAATGCGAAGGAAGCTGCTCGTGGAGCATAGCCTCCTGGAGCCGCAATGCGGAGCTCCGCTCGGCCGCCCAAGGGGCGAAGTGGCCGTGGCCGTCCTTCCGGAGTAGGGGGGGTGAGCTGGGTATTTATAGGCAAGGGGCGCCGTGAAGCAAAGATCGCTCGGCGCGAAGACGGAGCTTGCTCCGCAGCAGATCTTCACGGCCCGTCGCGAACTCCAACGCACTTCGCAGGGCCGCCCCACCTCCTTTGCTTCGTGGCGGGTTCGCGAACGTCAAATTCATTCCCGGAGCATCTCGCCTCCTGTGCTTCGCGGCGGGTTCGCGAACGTCAAATTCGTTTGCGGAGCATCCCGCCTCATCTACTTCGCGGCGGGTCTTCGTGGCGCGTCGCGAACGTCAGATGGGTTCGCGGAGCCTCTCGCCTCATTACTTCATAGAGGTGCTCCGCGATCATGGAGGGGGCTTCGCGAATAGGCTTCGTGAACCAGGTTTCCAGTCCAACTTCAAATGTCCATAACTCATAACCCGTAACTCAGTTCGGGCCCTACGACATACCAAATCGAAGCATGAGAAATGGAATACGATCTTGGATCATGTATGGAAGCATTTGGAAAATTTCAGGGACGCTTTTTCTGGGGTCTACATATGTATTGGCTTCTGTCATACATATTGAAACCTCATTTATAATAAATATACATTTATTATAATTCTATTATAGAATAATATTAATTTATGTCATACCATATATTATAATCTTATGAAATATTATTAATCCATTATAAATTATTCCACATTAATTTTACGTTTTATGTCAAAACCACTTTTTTATTCATATATGGTTCGATTAGTTTTGGTATTTTACATTATTAATGATTCCATCATCTCTTGAATGAAAAAAATGACATAAAAATGATATATAATAATAAAATATGTATTTAAAATAATAAATATTTGTTATAAATAAAAAATAAAATAAACCATTCATGGAGACGGAAGGTCGTATATATGAATGAACAATGATCCATTTCCTTGTTGGATTTAAAGAAAGAAAATTATATGTTATATTATCATTCTAGAATATTTATTTTGATAGAAATATCACATATTTTTATTAAACCCATTCTTAAGTAATTCAATGAGTTGTGAGAATGAATTACATCGCTTCAGGAGGTGGTAGAACATTGTACTCATGAAAGACGTTACCATATTCCCACTAAATTGAAAGCCCAAATATATGTTTGATATAACAATTATAGAATAATATTACAAATATAAAATTAATATATATCATATATAAACAATAAATCTATAACTATGTACAACATTTGAAGGTTGTAAAGAAAAAAATAATGACATCAATTCACGAGACAATAGTCCACCATAAACACAAATAATGATGTCATAACCCATTTGATGGATGTGGAGATGACTGTAGTTAATTTCCATTAAATAGAAAATATTGGTATATTAACTATATTTAGGTTAGTATATAATCATTTTTTAATAAAATATTTTTTGTAAGAAATGAAACAAAAATGTTTGCTGATTATTTTTACCTCTTCTTGGGGTATTCTTATTTTGTATTAACAAAATATTTTCATGGTAGGATTTCATTAATAAATAATGCATCTAGGATGCAGTTTGTAAAGCTGGGTATTTATTTAGGTATGTAGTTTCTTATCCAAATTTAGTTTATTGTGTGAATAATAGAGGATATTGGGTGACATTTTTTAAGTAGGGGAAATGACACATAAGGTATTTTTAAAAATAACCCAGTGCCCACATGATTCTCATATGAAAAATGGTCATAATAAGACAATAATAAATCATTATAGGTTATATAGGATAAATATAGAATGTTAATTGTTTTCAAAAAAATTTATAGTATTTTTTTAACCCTAATCGTTTTAGTGTAACCCCCAATACGCCCATTTTTTACATTAGCAATAATAATTTCTTTTTTTACTATAGTCACCACTCATTTGGTACAAAACATAGGATGAAAATATTAGACATTATAAATTATGATGATTATATATATGGAAATTTTTTTAAAAACAAAATTCAAATAATTAAGAAAATATAATTTAAAATTAAACCCCTATAAGATATGAGAATGTAGGTTTTTAAAGAGAAAACGATCAGCAGCTTAATATGTTTTTATATTTATATATATGAAACTTGAAATTGATTCAAATAAACTGAAATGAATATATTGATAACAATTAAACTAATTTTACATTAAAACCTATTCAAAATATAATTTATCACTTAAAATTAATAAAGAGAAAAGGTATTTGACAAATAAAATTCATTATTTTCACTATTCATCAACATAAAAAAGTTTCTAGATAAATCCCAAAAATTAACCCTATGATAATTGAGATATTATGAATTAGAAAATTAATTTTATCTTACCAATTTATAATATAGAGTTTACAAAAATTAATTTCATTATTGTTCAAAAATAAACATATTCAAACATTTTCGGAGAAATTAGCAATTTTGAAACATATAAAGGCATTACTGAAAATAATTTATTTTATTATCGATGTGATTTTATTTTGTAAAATAATTATAAATAATATTTTAAAAATTATGTATTTATATTCATTACAATATGCTTAAATTATATGTTATAACGGTCTTCTGTAAATAATATTAATATTATATAATGGTTTTGTTAAAACCATGGGTCATGTGTCACACATTCAAACCAAGTGTTCCATGTAGAGAAAGATAATCCAGGGTTTCATGTAATGAAATAGGTAATTTATATTACATGAAACTAAAGATAGAAAATAAAATTAATTTAACAGAAAAAATAATTCATGAAAACTCGGGGTGTTACACTATGAATCCTATCATATCATGCGTCAATATATTCCAAAAACCATTCCTCTATTCCTATGTCATTAAAAACCATCTAATATCCCATAATTAAATCAAATTACATTAGAATGATCACATCCCAAACAATCACACAATGTTATATGAAAATAACCAATACTTAATAGGGCATCGAGTCCTGAAAACTAAGGTATCCATCTTTCAAGAATAAGGGCTCGCTCAGACCCATAAAATTACATTTATTAATCAATTAATTCATCACCATATTTAATTAACTAATTTATTTAATACGACAAAAAATAACATGAATCTTATTGCGCCATATATAAGAAACATCATGATGTGTAGACATACTTAAATCATAACATCATGTTTTATCAAACTGTACTGAAAAATTATTTTCATTAAATAAGACATTATATTATCAACTAGAAAACATTAATAGATTACAATAATTACAAGACTTACATTCTATAACAGTTTTCAAACCACATAAACTTGTGATGCTTTAACATAGACATATATAGATCACTAACATGAACAAAGATTGGAAAATTATTATCATAATATAAACTCAATAAATCTCTACTACCAAAATGGATTTTTTCTATAATACTAATAAATTTTTATTAAAGATAATTATACCATTATATAATGAGATAAATGATGATATATTTTTTATTTAACATAAAATAAATGATAATAAATAGATTCACTACCTTAATTCGAAGGAAAATGTTCTTCATTAAATAATGGATGATCACATATAAAATATCATTATAATTAACATTACCATGATGAAGTACGTTGATTTGGAACCTAAAATTCATCACCACCATCAAATACACTTAGATCCTTGAACAAAAAATTGTGAATTTTCAAAATGATCATATAGATAAGGGAAGAATAGATTTTTTAAGAGGATGTAAATGTACCATGATGAAATGAACTTGATTACCTACTATACAATCTAGAATACAAAAGGTTATTTCCAAACACTTATAAGTGGAGGAAGAACCAAACAGACCTAGTGATGATTAATTAAAAGTGAAGCCTCAAAATTAAGGAATAATTATCCACGTCATAGGGTAGTAGATAATCTTCAATTTGATGGAATTAAAGTGGTTATGTGAATAATTGTTATAGATTGGAAGAACAAACATAAAACCTAACAAATGACCCATTAATTAAGATGTATGTTTTTTATTCATGGGAAAAAATGATATTTTTGAAGAACAATGATGAATATAGATATTTGAAAAGAAACATGACCATCACCATAGCCTACACCACGACGTGGTCCAAGACATGGTGTTATTTGGATTTCCATTATGAATGATCTTCTTCTTGGGAGTAATAAAATCACCATGGGTGTTTTCCCTCAATATAGACATTGAAATAATTTTTTGAGGCATTATTCATTGTTTATGATAAAAGGTCCACAAAGAAAGTACAATTAACACCATTATATCACTCTATAATTTTGTGTATAGTGAACTTCCTATAGGAGGACACCATGGCCAAAAAATCTTATAAAATAGTTCATGAGGACATGTTACTTGAAGTGGAGAACCAAAAACCACAAAACCCGACCAAAATGTATTTTCCACTCCATGGCATCAATAATATCATTAACTTCACCCACCACCATGGAATAATGAACCAAAAAATGGCCAAAAACACACACTTTGCCTCTGAAAAAAACCAATAATTTCCTATTTACCCCAATGATCCTCGGCCAAAAACAATTTTAAGGTTTAGATGATTCAAACCATTATAGATATAAATTGGATTTATATTATGTTTTTTTAATTTTCTAAAAAATATCTTCCATTAAAAAAATATTCGAAATTTAATCAAATTTTGGGACCCTTAGGATAGTTATTATATGAGAAGAAAATATGTGAACCATGGTTTTTACTAGGCCCAGAACACATTATATGAAAAGTTCTTAGTTGAAAACATAGAAAAGTCATTTGTTTAACTATTATATTATTATTTTAATATACAAATTCTATATCGAAATTATTTAAAGATTTTATATATGTTATTCAATGACTTTTTGATAACCTAAATAATTTAAATTCAAAAATTAATTAACTTGTTAAATCAGTCAATATCTTTAGAAAATTCATATATGGGAATATTAAACAGAAAGGAATGTTTCATGTTGAGGCGTGTTGGGAAAAAATTATTTCAAAATCAATATATCTATATACCTCATTTTCATAGTGTTTATATGAATGTTATTTTATATAATTGATATTTTCCTCAGTGTCTAGGAGATGATGGTAAGAGATAATTTTAGGATATTTGTATAGGAAATTATAGGCATATAGAGGACCTATAAACTATTTATTTTTCCTAAAATATTTTATATTGTTCATAAAATGATATATGGAAAAAAAAAATTTCATAATAGGATTTATATTTGATTTTGAAGTTTATTATATTTAATTTCATTTTTGTAGAAATTATTTTGGAATATCCCAATCTATTTTGATGATTTTTTCCCAAAATGTAAGTTAGTTTCCAATATGTGATTTGTAATGGAGAGGAACACATTTAAAAAAAGAGAGTAATTGTGTGAGATATATGTTGGTGTTTCTCCGGAATATATATTTCATTGTTTAAAATTTTATATTGGACATCCATTGAAACTGGCCATGAATATCGAAATATGGAAGAATCATCCAATAATTGTTTTGAGATAAATGACTTCTTAGAAGTAGCTACTTATATATATATAATCTTCTTAGAGATATATTTTATAAGAACCAATGATTCCTGACATTGGGTGGAAATATGTTTTTCAACTATTGAGTCAGGGTAAGTTTTAAATGCCTTATATGACTGTGGAAGCCAAAACAATTTACTATAATTAAGGATTATTATCTTTTAGTTTTTATATAATAAGTTGAGAATGAAAACTAAGTTTTACATGGATTGTATTATTTGGAGAATTGATAAAAGATAAATATTATTTCTTTATTTGAGGATTAATTATTCACTATTATTGAGAATATTTATTGAGATAAAATAATAATGAGATAAAGAAGTTAAATATATATTGAAAGAAATAGAAGAGTCTTCATATTATCTAACATGATTTTTAAATTTAGAAGAAAATAATAATAAATATTTTTTCAATTCATGAACTAATTTAAATTTTATTGAGATGATATAGTTTTTTGGGGATTTCCACATTATATTTACCAATTTTTTTAGTTGAGTTGACATAGTTCATGATTTTTTTGTCAAATAAAAATCATTTTAGAAAGGAATAAAAAATATTCCTTTGAAGAGAATAATAGATATGTACTTCAGTATAATAAGATATGTAACATTCAAAATATGATTCATAAATAAAATTGATAGTTACACCATGATATGTAACGTATTTTTGATAGTATACATAATATCATTTAGTGGTTATGAAATATAAATCTTAATGATCATATTGTCATGCATTAAAGGAAAAGATTAAATTTTATATAAATGATATTTTGAGAAATACAATATTTTTAAGATGATACAAAAAAATATTAAATATAGTATATTATATTTTATTCAAAATATGTAATATCATTTTAATAATAGAGAATATATTTTTAAGTATGTGTAAGAAAATAGATCTCATTAAAGTGATACCTAAGACATACTATTTCATACATGATATAATAATTTTTGAATAAATGTGAAAATATTGAAGATTAAAATCAATGATGGCATACTTATATTCAATTATTTAAATATCTCAATTGTGAAGATAAATCTATGACTATAGTTGAGTTTTAAGGTGATTAATATTTTACTATAACAATTTATATCTACAGAATAGAATGAATGATAATTTTGTGAAGTTTATATTATTTAATGAATTGGAATACAACATGAATGGGAAATAAATACAAGATTTTGGATTTCATGAATGAGAATTAGGTCATATAATATTGAGAAGATCACTAATTGATAATTTTGGGATGTCAAATATAATAATTTTATATCAATTATAAAGATGAGAACTAGAGGTTGAAACAAAATAAATTCGTGGGAAATTTTAAAGAAGAATTAAATTATATATTTCTATATATGAATTTGATATATTATTTGAGTATATTTAGAATACCAAGGAATATTATTTTGAGAGGAGTGTGGTCAGTTATACAATAATACAGTTAAAACCACTTGGATCTATATTTTGAATAAAATAATTATTCCAGAATCAAAGGTTCACCTCAATATAGATTTATATACTTTTTAACTATGGGATACAATAAAATATTATTTTGCATTGATAATATATAACAGGAGAAGAAGATGAAAAATAAACATTCTGGGAGATAAAAAAGTTAAATTAATCAAAACAAATTACATTATCATTGAAGGTGAGCGGAAAAGTAGACCGAGGTTGAGTATTTTTTTCTACCATATAACCTATAATTATTGAAGATATGGGTGAAGAGTTACCTATGATAACCATATATTTTAATGGAATAAGAGATATAGGAATAACAATGAAGAAGATAGTGGAGTAACATTGGAACAAATAATATCTATAAGGAATAATTGTTTTAAGGGTGTTTAAGATGAAGAAAATATTGTCATAATACTAATTTGTGGCTATTATATAAACTATATATTAATCTTTAAAGATCTTATATGAAGGGAACAATTACAAAATTAAAGTCCCTTTAATAATATTCATTGATCATTCTGAAACATAGATGAAGTGGACAAGGAATAATTACATTATACATTAAAAGATTATATATGCTTGTTAGAACACAATTTGTGTAAAATAACCTTTTATGATTATGAACTATCATCTAGGCATTAAAAAGAAGATATTGTTCACTAATACGATTTTTAGTATCATTGAAATCTAGAAGTAGGAATTATAAATATCTGTTGGGATATAATATATTCAATCTAGGAAAAATCTTTTTGGTTAAAAAGAATCTATCCCATAAAATAGTCACAATATTATATTATTGGATTTCATGGTCTCATAAATGAACTAAAAACTGTGATGTTATATTTACACACATATGGGGTGAACCATCTTGAAATTCAAGGTTTTGTTGCTTTAATTTATTTAAAACATTTAATAATGTGTGGATTGTTATGAGTATATATGAATATCCCAACATCCTAATGGAAATATATGTTCAAATATTAAGTTTGATAACTAAAAGAGAAAATAAATTGGTAAATTTGTTCACATTAATTCACCCCTATTAGTTTGACTGAAATGACCATTTGAAACCATAAATGGTTTTAGAGATTTAACTATCTATAATTGGATTTAACTCTTTCTCGTGGGTTGTTATTAAATATATATGAATTTTAGATTCGATTTTGTTCTTATGTTCTAGTAAATGGATAATATAATATCCATACTTATCAATATTAATATAATGGTTTTAGATTAATCCTTTTACAAAGTTATATATGTAACACCCCGAGCTTCCACAATACGCTTCTCTTTCAATAATGCAATAGCTTGTATTGTACGCTTGTTCGAGATTCTAATGCACCGTGACCAATCAAAATAGCCATTATGAATAGTAATACCCACTTTTTAAAATTTTATATATATTATATTTCAAAATGAACTTCATTTTTTGATTCAGAATATAGAAATTAGTCTATGTTGAATTTTTGATATTTTTCTGAGAACTTCCAATTTTGTATAAATATTGAAAAATACTTAAAAACAACTTTTTCAATCAAGATAATTTATAGTGATAAATTATACTATTGAGTGGTTTTAGAGTATAATTAGAATATATTTTTACCATTTCATCCAATGGTGTTCATTAGAATTAATTTCACTTTGAAATTGGATATAAACAATTGTCATTCTTTTGATATATATTGTATCTTAAAAAACGCTATTTGTTGTGACAATAAAAATTAAGTATAAAATTAATTAATGAAACTTATATGATTGGACTTTTGTAAAATAGAAATCATTTTTTAATTCAGAATATCAATTATAGATTAGGGTGAAATTTTGGCATTGTTCTAAAAAACTTCAATTTTTGATGAATAGTGAAACCACAAAGTGGTAGTTAAAAAACTGATTTTTCGTTTAAATGAAACATTACCACTTCTGTGATTTGATTTTCAAAAATCCAACATACATGGTTGTCATTAGGAAGTTAAATGTGGTTCAATGGGATTAAAATAATTTTATGGTGAATAGTAACTTTTAAGTTTAATTAATCGTGATTAAAGGTAATTAGTGACATTTAAGGTAAAAATGATATTATAAAAACATTAAAATAATTTTACACTTGTCATACCCCTATTGGATTAGTCATGGACGACCACGAAAATCTATGGGTCAACTTGGGGAACCCTTGGAGCCACTTTGGTAGAAAAATGACATTAAAAACTTTTTATTTAATGTTAAAATAAAAATGTCACAAACATGAGTTCTTTTACTAAAACTATTTTTAAATGTGGTTATAAAAGTCATAATTTTAACTATAAATATTCATTAGAAATATAAAGATATTTCCTGAATCATGATAATTTGTTTATAATTTTTAGACATTAAATAAATTAAATTATTTATGACACCATGATGATGTAGCGATTGCCTCATTAATTAATGATTTAAATAAAATAAAAAGCTAATGTAAAATCTAAGACTTACAGTTGTAAAAAACTTATTGGATGAGTATATTTATAACCATTATCACCTTAGACACGAAATACATAAGTGTGGGACCTTTAAAATCTGAAACTCATTATATAATAAAGTAACATTTCATGACTTTCCAAGAGTTCCCCTCCTCTCTGCTTATAAAAGGCCCCCCACCTCTACCACCTTATTCACACTATCAATCCATTTGGCTCAGACAACCTCTACCCAAATACTCTTCCAACTTCCCTCCCTTACTCCTAGATGCCTCATTTTTTGGCAGAAGTCTTCCCAAGGAAGCCTTTGGCTCAAATCAAAAAGAGTTACCAGATTTTAATGTAATGTCTTCTCTTATGTTATTTTGTTTTATTTTCCTTATCCAACCCCCTAAAATATTTTTATTCATTTCTTTTGTAACAACACCAGTATCCTCAATATACTAGGATGTTGTTATAAGAATGATTTGAGCTACACTTACACACACCTACATCTAATGGTTAAAGAACTTATTGTTTCTGTGGATGGCGAATTTCGGCCTCACGAAACGATGATTGTTCAACACTCATATAACACCTTGAATGGTGGCCATTAATATAACATCCCGCCTTTTTATCACATAAAAATTCATTACATTTTACAAAACCGAGGTTCTTTAAAGTTTAGTGTCTTGGAAACCAGGAACTTAAAACATGAAAACATAAAACATTATTATTAAACACTTGAAAGGCTTCTCCTCGTGTTAATCATAGGTTCATTACTGCATCTCATAACCTGGGGACATACGTCAAAAGAAAGGGTGAGCAGAAGGCCCAGTAAGGGAAAAAGAGAAACATTTTACATGTGAACTTGAGATACTTCAATAAGGTCATGAAATGAACTTTAAGGCATGAGAAATAAATCATGAGATATATCATAATAAAAATAACATTTTTCATAACTTGAAGATGTGGCTACAACATTTAATATTGATAGTCATTTCATTTCACAAAGGTCTATCCCCAAGGTATCATTAAAAATTACCAAAGGTTATTCACCAAGGTATCAGTCTAAAAGGTCATCTATAGAGATTAAGTCATTACCCAATGCATTGGAGATCTATCTGGTCGCACACTTGACATGTCTTTATTATCATGTGACCCACATATATCATCATCAATCATTTCATAAACAACCCATATAACATAGAAGAAATTGGTTTCATTTCATAATCATAACGTTTTAAAAACTGCTTTAAAGACAAGATCTTTAATGTCACTTTAAACCCACAGAAAGTGAATGCGGGTCTCATGTATGTAAATCACAGAATTTAAAATAAATTTTTTTGATATATATGTGAATACCCCTGTAGAAATAAGAGCTTTGAGAATTCACTTAATAAAATAAAATAATTTTGAGATAAAGAGGGAGGCATTTTGAGACGAAAACTATGCAGCATAACCTCTATGATACATGGTTTTAGAAAACATTGAAAAGATAGGGGACATGGGTCACCCACTCAAAAATGATACATAAAACAGAAGGGGAACATAATATAAAGTATTTGAGAACATGTTAATGAAATTTGAATGATATACCATATGAAACGAAGAACTTGAAAGGGAGACAAAAAAATAAGATTTCTCTTATGAGAATTCGACAGCCTAACGACATCACTTAAAACTTTCAAAAATGGATTGATGAGATCAAATAGGGTCTCTCATCATATGAACATAAATGATCAGTATGATAGATAAAGAGATCATACCCCAACATAATAAAAAGGAACTTGAATTACTTGACATGAAAATAGATCTTGAAAACGAGAAGGGTGAAGAATCACTTAAAAATTCGGCAGCCTAATGGCGCCACATAAAACATAAGAATACTGAATTGAAAAGATCAAATAAGGTCTCTCATCATGTGAACATAAAATATCAGTATGATAAATTTAGAGATCATACCCAAACATAATAAAAAGTAACTTGCAAGACATTACAAGGAATTAGAACTTTGAAAAAGGAGAAAGGTGAAAGAACCACTTAAAAATTCAGCAGCCTAACGGCGCCACTTAAAATTTCAAAATACTTAATTGAAGAGATAAAATGGGGTCTCTCATCATATGATCATAAAATATCAGTATGAAAAATTTAGAGATCATAAACCAACATAATAAAAAGTAACTTGAAATACTTTACATGAAAATAGATCTTGAAAATGAGAAGGGAGAAAGAATCCGTTAAAAATTTGGTAGCCAAACAGCACCACTTAAAACTTCATAAAATGAAATAATGAGAGTAAGAGGGGATCTCTCATTATATAAAAATGAAAAGGGAAGTTAGAGGAGTATAAAAGAAAATCCTTTAACATAATAACATGGATCATAAAAGAAATGACATAAAAGAGATTTCTTGAAAACAAAGAGAGAGGTCGGATCCCTTACCTTAAAACGTAACTCTTAAAACTCAAAGGTTGGATCCTTGAGGGATTGGGGGCACCTTGGGAGGACTCTTTGGGAAGTAATGAGACCCGTAATTTATTGGGGGACAGTGGGGAGTCGAAATGGATGAGATGATGGCTTGGTATTTATGGGGAAAGTGAGGGGACAAGGCATTAATGGCCAAGGGACACCTCAAAAGTGGTTTTCTCAAAACCATGTGCTCTCCCATGGTATTTCCCATGGAGTTAGGCCACATGGGGCCCCACACAATAATTCATCACTTTTTTTCGACCATCCCTTAAAATATCTCATGGAATCATCATGACACAGTTATGATGTCATTAAACATACCGAAACCCTAAAACGGTATTTTTACTATTCACTGAAAATTCAACTTTCTCAGAAAAAACCCAAAAGTTCACATTAACCAAATATCAATGCTATGATTTCAAAAATGAACTCCATTTTATAAAAATAATTTTTTAAATATTTTTAATTTAATTTTTAAATAAATACACTATTCACCGAAAATTCATTTTTTTTCATAAAAAACCCCAAAAACTACCTTAACATAATATAGATGCTTTGAGTTCAAAAATGAAATCCATTTTATAAAAATAATTTTCTAAATATTTTTAAATTGATTTTTAATTAAAAAGGCTATTCCCTTGAAAAAACTAATACTTGAATAATAATTTATGAAACCGTCATTTAACCATTTTATTGAATCACATTACTTAATCAAGGTGCCTATATTATATTAATACTTTCTTTAGGTGAGATTACTAATACATTAAGACACATTACTAATCCTAATCATAAAATCACTATTCATAATTTACTATTCATCAAAAATCAAGTTGATGTTATTAGACTCTAAATTTCGTACTGAACATAATTGTAGAAGACCATTTTTTGAAAATCATTACACATTTTTAATTATTAAAGGTTTACCTAAACATTTTTAAAATATCTTTTTTCTAAAATTCATCAAAAATATGCATATTATATTTAACTGGACATTTGAAAATTCATAAACATCATCATAAGAAGAAATCCCAATTTTTATTTAAAACAATGGATTACACAAGGCAGTTACAGTCTCCTAACATATCCCCTTATCACACCAGCATAAGACCTAAGTGTAAGGTGTGCTAAGGTGAGAGAATCTGATGGGGGCTCGACCAACATCACACGAGTAGTAATTTCTATCAGTTTGAACTTCTCGCAAAGGCGATTCCATTCTAGCTTCACACGAAGAAGTTTGGCATGGGTTTGATCCAGAGCAAAGCCCAGTGGTGCTACCTCCTTACCAAGTTTGGTTAGATGGGCTTCGATCGGTCCAAGACTACTGGGTGAGGCCATCGAATCTTCTTTCTATAATAATTAACCAATATTACTTGTATTTAGAGACAATAATCAAAACTTTTAGTTTCCAGCAGTCATATTGACCAATGGTCATATAACCTTCAAAACCCAACGGTCTCATTTTAATTATACTAATGTTACCAAATGAAACATTTTTGTTGAATATAAAAATAAAATAAAATAACACATAAATTAAGAAACAATATTTATTCAAAATTTCGGGTCGTTAAAATCTTCCCCTCTTCAGAAATTGCGTCCTCGCAATTTTTAAAATTGGGTTTTGAAATTACATTGAAAGTCCCACATTGTAAAGGAGTCTGTAAAACTATTACTTTAAAATAAAGAAAGGGTAGTACAAAGGTCACCCGAGGTAACCCACACTAGGATTCCATGTAGGAAAACATGTACATGGAGGAGAAAACAATGGGTCAAGTTCTGAGGGAGAGTGATAGAAAACATGATTATGAGAAAGTTAACCATAAAAAAATCCCAAACTTATGATGTGTGCAAACGGTCTTCAATTACCTGGTAGGAAACGTAAACCAACAAAGTTTTTGTTTTACAATCCTTTTCATAATTTTGAGGAATTCATTTACTACATAGAATAGAAACATAAGAAAATATACTTGTCTTCAGGTAGAGTTTCATCCTTTAATAAGTTTATACCAAAACTAATCTTTTCTCCAAACAATGAGCATTCAAAACTACTTGGTCTCATCAAAACACAAGAATCATCTTCTAGAGAATCACATAATCCACAAAAGGTTAACTATCGATTTCTTAAATCTTTAAACATTATATCAAAAATAGAAAGGGTAAGGTAAAACAACTCTTCAAAAAGAAAGAATCCCATAGGAATGGAAACTAATTTTAAATATTCAAAGTTCCATGGTAATACCCAAGGTTCATCATAGACCATTCCATAAATAATGGTCCTTAAAATTCCTCAAAATAAACCAAACTAAGATTGAAACCCAAACACAAGAATGATTTGATAACATTGTCTTCCAAAATAAAATTCATTTTTCATCTCCAAACAACATCAACCCCTCCTAACATCTTATAACAAAAGTAGCTAACCCAAACATATTTTATCCAAGATAGGTTAATCGTTCCCTTAAGTAACCTAAATTTCTATATGTCCACCTTAAATTCATTGATTCTTCAAAATATAAGTCAACCTTACTCCTAAAGGAAAATACCGTAGTAATCTATTTACCTCGATCATATAGGGCCCCCAAAATAGTGAACATCTTCCAAAATAATAATCATCTTTTAATCCCCTAATCATATCTATCATATTAATACGGCAATCGTCGCATTTCCTATCACATTGGTTTTTGGGACATTTTCTTCCATTTCCCACCATTAACTAAGAAGAGAAGGTATAATTAGGGGCTTAAATACTTAGCTAATAATCATGAAAAGGAACTTAAAGCATATAAGTATGACTTTTAGAAGAAAAGTATACCCTAACTTGTGATCCCCTAGGTTCCCATCTAGGTTATTCATGATCATATATTCTTATTTGAATCTTTATTTTATTTTATCGTTGTTCCTTTAACAATGGTTCATACTAAGCTTATGAATTTACCAAAGCATATCCCCCGGGAGTGTCGTAACCAAGAGTGCATCAACGACCGTTGTCGTGTACCAGTTCCCATTTGAGTCTAGCTCAAAGTGGTGTTTTCAGGTTTTACCCCTATCTACATCTATGCCAGAGCCACCTCTACCTGCTCATATCCAGACAGGGATGTATTTTCTAGGCAACCCATTACTCAATACTCACCAAAATACCACAAAGATTTCCTATATATAAACTTTTCTGTAGGATTATTCCTATAGTTTTCATATCCTAATTTCCACAAACAAATAAACCATCCTTTGATACCAACTATATCATCACGCCTTTTTATCACATAAACTTTCATTACATTTTACAAAACCGAGGATATTTAAGGTTTAGTGTCTTTGAAACAAGGAACTTAAAACGTGAAAACATAAAACATTCTTCTTAAACACTTGAAAGGCTTCTCCTCATGTTCATCCTAGGTTTATTATTGCATCTCATAACCTGGGGACATACATCAAAAGAAAGGGTGAGCAGAAGGCCCAGTAAGGGAAACAAGAGAAACGTTTTACATGTGAACTTGAGATACTTCAATAAGGTCATGAAAAGAACTTTAAGGCATGAGAAATAAATCATGAGATATATCATAATAAAAATGAAATTATTCATAACTTGAAGATCTGGCTACAACATTTAATATTTACAATCATTTCATTTCACCAAGGTCTATCCCCAAGGTGTCATTAAAAGTTACCAAAGGTTATTCACCAAGGTATCAGTCTAAAAGGTCATCTCTAGAGATTAAGTCTTTACCCAATGCATTGGAGCGCTATCTGGGCGTACCCTTGACATGACTTTATTATCATGTGAGACACATATATCATCATCAATAATTTCATAAACAACCCAAATAGCATAAAGGAAATGGGTTTCATTTCATAATCATAATGTTTTAAAAACTGTTTTAAAGACAAGATCTTAATGTCACTTTAAACCCACAGAAAGAGAAAGCAGGTCTCATGTATGTAAATCCCAGAATTTAAAATAGAAAATTATGATATATATGTGAATACCCCTGTATAAATAAGAGCTTTGAGTATTCATTTAATAACATAAAATAATTTTGAGATAAAGAGGGAGGCATTTTCAGATAAAAACTATACAACATAACGTCTATGATACATGGTTTTAAAAAACATTGAAAAGAGAGGGGACATGGGTCAACCACTCAAAAATGATACATAAAATAGTAGGGGAACATAATATAAAGTATTTGAGAACATGTTAATGAAATTTGAATGATATACCATATGAAACGAAGAACTTGAAAGGAAGACAAAAAAATAAGATTTCTCTTATGAGAATTCGACAGCCTAACGACGTCACTTAAAACATCCAAAAATGGATTGACGAGATCAAATAGGGTCTCTCATAATATGAACATAAGTGATCAGTATGATAGATATAGATATCATACCCCAACATAATAAAAATGAACTTGAAATACGTGACATGAGAATAGATCTTGAAAACGAGAAGGGTGAAAGAATCCCTTAATAATTCGGCAGCCTAATGGCGCCACTTAAAACATCAGAATACTGAATTGAAGAGATAAAATAAGGTCTCTCAACATGTGAACATAAAATATCAGTATGATAAATTTAGATATCATACCCCAACATAATAAAAAGGAACTTGCAAGACTTTACATGGAATTAGAACTTTGAAAAAGGAGAATGGTGAAAGAACCACTTAAAAATTCGGCAGCCTAATGGCGCCAATTAATAATTCAAAATACTGAATTGAAGATATAAAATGGGTTCTCTCATCATATGATAATAAAATATCAGTATGATAAATTTAGAGATCATACCCCAACATAATAAAAAGTAACTTGATATAATTTACATGAAAATAGATCTTCAAAACGAGAAGGAGAAAGAATCCGTTAAAAATTCGGCAGCCTAACGGCGCCACTTAAAACATCATAAAACGAACTAATGAGAGTAAGAGGGGATCTCTCATTATATGAAAATGAAAAGGGAAGTAAGAGGATTATAAAATAACATCTTTTAATATAAGAACATGGATCTTAAAAGAAATGATATAAAAGAGATTTCTTGAAAAGAAAGAGAGAGGTCGGATCCCATACCTTAAAACGTAACTCTTAAAACTCAATGGCAGGGACCATGAGGGCTTGGGGGAACCTTGGTAGGACTACATGGGAGGTAATGAGACCAGAAATTAGTTGGGGGGGAGTGGGGAGTTGAAATGGATGAGAGGATGGCTTGGTATTTATAGGGAATGTGAGGGGACAAGGCATTAATGGCCATGGGACACCTCAAAAGTGGTTTTCTCAAAACCATGTGTTCTCCCATGGTATTTACCATGGAGTTAGGCCACATGGGGCCCCCCATACAATAATAAATCACCTTTGGTCGACCATCCCTTAAAATATGTCATGGAATCATCATGAAACAGTTATGATGTCATTAAACACACCGAAACCCTATAACGGTATTATTACTATTCACTGAAAATTCAACTTTCTCAGAAAAATCCCAAAATATTACATTAAACAAATATCAATGATATGATTTGAAAAATAAACTCCATTTTATAAAAATAATTTTCTAAATATTTTTAATTTAATTTTTAAATAAATGCACCATTCACCGAAAATTAATTTTTTCAGAAAAAACCCCAAAAACTACCTTAACATAATATCGATGCTCTGAGTTCAAAAATAAAATACATTTTATAAAAATAATTTTGTAAATATTTTTAATTTATTATTTAATTAAAAAACACTATTCACCTGAAAAAACTAATACTTGAATAATAATTTATGAAACCGTTATTTAACAATTTTATTGAATCACATTACTTAATCAAGGTGCCTAGATTATATTAATACTTTCTTTTGGTGAGATTACTAATCCATTTAGACACATTACTAATCCTAATCATAAAATCACTATTCATAATTTACTATTCATCAAAAATCAAGTTGATCTTATTAGACATTAAATTTCATACTGAACATAATTGTAGAAGACCATTTTTTGAAAATCATTACACATTTTTAATTATTAAAGGATTACCTAAACATTTTTAAAATATCCTTTTTCTAAAATTCATCAAAAATACGCATACTATATTTATCTGGACATTTGAAAATTCATAAAAATCATCATAAGAAGAAATCCCAATTTTTATTTAAAACAAAGGATTACACAAGGCAGTTACGGTCTCCTAACATAGCCCCTTATGACACCAGCATAGGACCTACGTGTAAGGTGCACTAAGGTGATAGAATCTGAGGGAGGCTCGGCCAACATCGCACGAGTAGTAATTTCTATCAGTTTTAACTTCTCGTAAAGTCGATTCCATTCTAGCTTCACACGATGAATTTTGGCTTGGGTCTGGTCCAGAGCAAAGCCCAGTGGTGCTACCTCCTCCCCAAGTTCTGTTAGATGGGCTTTGATCGGTCCAAGACTAATGGGTGAGGCCATCGAATCTTCTTTCTATAATAATTATCCAAGATTACTTGTATTTAGAGACAATAATCAAAACATTTAGTTTCCAGCGGTCATATTGACCAATGGTCATATAACAGTCAAAACCCAACGGTCTCATTTTAATTATACTAATGTTATCAAATGAAACATTTTTGTTGAGTATAAAAATAAAAGAAAATAACACAGAAACTAGGAAACAATATTTATTCAAAAATTTGGGTCGTTACAATTAATATGTCACTATATTTATATATGCTATATAATATTTTTATATTTTACTTATGATTCTTTGTTTTACATTTATGGCATTCCATTATGATTTCCATTATGGGTAAATGGGATAATTTCATTTTAGGAAGTGCGGACTACCGCCCCCTCAAAGTGATTTGAATCTTTAATGCCATATGTGGGATGTGTAAAGGATGGAGTAAATGGTATTATAAATTATATTATACTAGAATTATATTATACCTTTATATAATTATAATATCATTCCATTAAATACTAAATAGCAATGAAAGTAGCGTTCATGCGTACATATGGCTTATCGTATCCATAAATAGTGTATTTCATTTCTTACCTCTAAATGTTTTATAATATTATAAATGAATGTATATACTGGATATATATGATATATATGGTATCTAAATCATGAATATAAATCTGGATATAATCGATATTTCACCACATGAACAACTTGTAATTATAAGAAGTTTATTTTCGACTCAAGTACCAAAGATCGACAAAATGACCATTATTAACATAAATAATTACATATTGTTCATAACATGGTAATAAGTGATATAAAAGGAATAATGAACATGAAAAAGGTTCTTAAGAAAATATATATTAACTCTAGTTTATTATTCAGGAGATTAAAGAATGATCGATTCAAGTCGGACACGAGGTAAGGGAACTTCTTAACCCAATTTCCATTCTCCGGGTTAATCTCCTACTTTCAAATTATGGCATGATGTTATTATGTCCTATATTGTATTTGTACTTTCTTTATGTGTAATTATACTGAATACACATAATAGATCTATTTTATTTAAAAAAATGATCTTTGTAAGGACTTTGTCTCAATATTCTTTCATTGAGGCATATTTTTTTTATGCACAACTTTATTTTATATGGTGTATAAACCACTTTTACTTTTATGTTTTTTTCAAAAGGAATATTTTTATACAAAGCGTTTTACTAAACAACAAAATGGAATGTTTTTTTGACGTACGTATGTGGCGACAATGACTTCTCCGCCGCCGTGACCATTATTTGAGTTTCAGCTTCCTTTATAAGCCATAACTATAAAAAAAATACCATGTTTTAATTTTCTTTTATTTTGGTATTGAAAATGATTTTGATAATGTTTTTATTATATCAATGTGTTGTATTGTTATCTTGTGATTGATGTGTGTAAATCTTATGTTTCCTGTATGCATGTTTTATGCGATGCAATTATGTAATGGTCTACGATATGTTTAAACCTGTTCATATGAGGAATGAATTGGACTTAATAAGTGACGGGTGGAGCCCTCTATAGCTCCTCGATGCATCGGCAGGTCTCATGAGACAAACTAGTGTCTTGGCACGAGGCCTTGACAAAATCTTATTTATAGTCTGGGTACGAGGCCTTGGCTACGTGGTTATGATAGTCTAGCATTATGCATTCCATCATTATGAAAGTCGTTATTGATATTGAATTATATTATTCGACCAATAGAATATCCATGTGAATAAGTAAATGGAATTATCTCATTTTTTTTCCTATATTATGTTGAAGTTCAAGTTTAAAAGGATTTTTTAGTTACACATTTTCCTAAATGTTTATGTTTGTTTATGAAAGCTTCCGCTATATTGTTATCCTTACTGAGAATCTGAGCTCACCCCTTTGAATGTTTTATTTTTCCCAGGATGTGAAGAAATATTTTATGACTGACTACAGGGATAGTCTGAAGTGGATATAAGTGTGGACTATGGAGACTATGTTATTGTGATTTTTCAATTTATGATATAATGTAAAATTTATGAATGTATCTAGTGTTTCCAAGGCGACTAAACTAATCGGCCTTTCGAGACTTGATATTTTGTGATCATACCAATGTTATGCAATAATGCACCGACTCTGGGTAACAGGGGTCGGGGCGTTACAGTTAGTATCAGAGGTAGTTTAGTACTAACCTTGGAAGATAGATTTAGATAAACTTTGATTAGATCACATATCCCTAAGATAGACTTTGAGGATTAGTATAGAAGAACTTCCTATAATTTTGGTATTATAGAGATTTTGTGAGTTTTTCGAGAAATACATCCATGTCTGGATACGAAAAAGTATAGGTGGCTCTAGCACAGATATACCTAGGGGTAAAACCCGAAAACACCGCTTTGAGCTAGACTCGAATGGGAACTAGTGAACAACAATAGGCCTTGTTGCACTCATGGTTACGACACTCCCGGGGGATATGCTTATGATAATTCTCATTTTCTTTACAAACCATTATGAAGGGTTTATGAGTATATACGTCCTCAAAGAAAACATTTCTGTTTATGATTATGGATTATATCCATAAATCATTCAATTTATTTTATGTGTTTTACAAGTATGGAATTATGTATTTTGATTCATAAACTAACCTAGTTTATGCCATTGTATAGAAATGGCGCCCAGTAGAAGGAATGTGGACTCCATCAATACGTATGATCCAAAGAGTAAGAAGGACCATATATTTCACGGTATTAAGCCAAAATTTAGAAGGGAAATACTCTCCCATGTGTTCTCAATATATGACAAAATAGTATCATGTGTTAATAAGATAAGTAAAGAATTCTCTGAGTCTTATGGCTTTGAAGGGAAGAAAGAGAAGAAAATGATGGAAGAGAAAATGATGGATAAAGGGATGAGGGAAAAGAAGAATTTTCCAATATGTGATAACTGTGGGAAGAAACACCTTGGAACTTTCCTAAAGGGAATGAGAGTTTGTTATAAGTGTGGGGAAAAAGGACACCATGTGTGTGACTGCAAGGGTAAAAAGAAGGTTTCAATTATAAAATGCTTCATCTGTAAGGAGTGGGGACACTACGCAAACCAATGTCCAAATCATCAGAGTATGCCCAAATGATGTTATTGGATAATAATCAAGTTATGATACTACCACAGATGAGGGGGAATGATTAGAGTTCTTATGTTGTTATTAAAGAATGTTGGCATTTGAGTGTTGTATCAATGACGTACTGGTTATAATAATTATGGAGTATATAAGGATTGTACTGCAATACTATTTCATCAAGGACATGAGATTGTGTGGAACCAAGAAAAGTGACTCCACCACAGGTTAAATTTTTGGATAATATATGGTTGAGAGAATGATAAACCATAATATGGTTCTGATATCGAGATAGTGATTTTGGAATAATACGTGATTTATTTGGATAAATTATATTGGATATTCATAACTTCCTTGTAACTGATTAATGATTTGTATACATTTTTGGATAGAAGGAGTATATCAAGGAATAAGGGATCATGAATGTAATCAATAAGGATTTACGGTAATTCAGGATAATGCAGTGTTTTAAAAGAATACATGATGAAGGTGTTCACATGTTGTTACGCGAAAAAAAGGATCTTCATTATATTTACCTTCCTTATAAAATTTGGATTGTGAGTTGGATAGAAGTATTTTGGATAACTATAAAGGTTGTAATAGATTAAGTTGAACCTTGGATAGTATTTTTTTCGGTTAAAACATTTCTGAATATTATTTTTAGAATATTATAATACTATAGTTTTAGGAAAAGGACAACCTGTAGGTTGGGGGATAACCCGTCGCGTCGGACAAAGCTGCAGGAATCGAACCCACAACCATAGTGCGACATGCCTTTATTACCTACCACTAGCCTACAGGAAGTCCTTGGTTGTTACAAAATAGTTTTCCTAATCTAAATGGTGTGTGTCAATATTTTGAACCTTGTACGATAAGGATAAATATAATGTTTTTGAGTTCTATTATCTTTTTGAGTAAAAGATGAGTTTGTGGTATAAATTAGTTGAAGGATGAAACTTTACCTGTCAAGCATAAATATATATATACCTATCTCTTATTCTATGAATAAATTGATTCTAAAGCATTAGTAAAGGGATATTAAAACAAAAAATGTGTTATCCTAATACCTTATGTCTTGTTGAACTGATAATATTTTAAATCAACATAGATTGAAGGCTTTGAGGCTCTCAATTTTACACTTGTTTGTGATTGATGACCTCAATCACTCCCTACAAATATTTACATTTTTCCTCCAATAATATCTCTTTAATTGCCACCAATGTTTTCTTTATCGAGATTATAATTTGGTGGAGACTTTTTCATTTCCCTTTTCCTCTTATTAAGGCTAAATTTTATTAACCTTATTTCCGATGTGGGTTTTCCACAAAGGTATTTTCTATTTTCAACCTTTTTCAAAGGAAAAATTTCAAATTGCGAGGATGCAATTTATTTAAGGAGGGGAGAATGTAACACCCCGAGCTTCCACAATATGGTTTTCTTTCAATAATGCAATAGCTTTCATTGTATGCAAGTTCGAGATTCTGACTTACCGCGACCAATCAAAATAGCTATTATGAATAGTAATACCCACTTTTCGAAATTATATGTATTTTATATTTCATAATGAACATCATATTTGGATTCGAAATATAGAAATTATCCTATGTTGAATTTTTGGTATTTTTCTGAGAACTTCCAATTTTCTATGAATAGTGAAAAAATACTTAAAAACAACTTTTTTAATCAAAATAATTTACCGTGATAAATTATAATATTGAGTGGTTTTAGAGTATAATTACAATATATTTTTACCATTTCGTCCAGTGGTGTTCATTAGAATTAATTTTACTTTGAAATTTGATATAAACAATTGTCAATCTTTTGATATATATTGTTTCTTAAAAACACGCTATTTGTTGTGATAGCGGGAATTAATTATAAAATTAATTAATGAAACTTATATGTTTGGAATTTTTTAAAATAGACATCATTTTTGAATTTGAAATATCAATTATATCTTAGGGTGGAATTTTGGCATTGTTCTGAAAAACTTCAATTTTGATGAATAGTGAAACCACTAAGTGGTGGTTAAAAAACTAATTTTTTGTTTAAATGAAACATTACCACATCTGTGACTTTATTTTCAAACATCTAACATACATGGTTGTCATTTGTAAGTAAAATGTGGTTCAATGGGATTAAAATAATGTTTTTGGCGAATAGTAACTTTTAAGTTTAATTAATCGTGATTAAAGGTAATTAGTGAAATTTAAGGTAAAATGATATTATAAAAATATTAATATATATTTAAACTTGTCCTACCCCTATTTTATGAGTCATGGCCAACCAAGACAATCCATGGGTCAACTTGGGGACCCTATTGAGCCACTTTGGTAGGAAAATGACATTAAAAACCTTTTATTTAATGTTAAAATAAAACTTTCACAAACATGAGTTGTTTTACTAATACAATTTTTAAATGGGGTTATACAAGTCATAGTTTTGACTGTAAATATTCATTAGAAAGATAAAACAATTTCCTAAATCATGATAATTTTTTTTATAATTTTTATACATTAAATAAATTAATGTATTTATGACACCATGATGATGCAGTGATTGCCTCATTAATTAACGATTTAAATAAAATAAAAGGATAATGTAAAATCAAAGTCTTACACTTGTCAAAAACATATTGTATGAGTATATTTCGAACCCGTATCACCTTACCCTTGAAATATATAAGTGTGGGACCTTTAAAATCCGAATCTCATTACATAATAAAGTAACATTTCAGGACTTTCCAAGAGTGCCCCTCCTCTCCTCTTATAAAAGGCCCCCACCTATACCACCTTATTCGCAATTTCAAGCCATTTGGCTATGACAACCTCTGCCAAAATACTCTCCCAACTTCCCTCTCTTACTCCTAGAAGCCTAACTTTGGGAATAATTCTTACCAAGGAAGCCTTTGGCTCAATACAAAATAGAGTTACCCGATTTTAAGGTAATGTCTTCTCTTATGTTATTTTGATTTATTTTGCTTCTCCAACCACCTAAGCTATTTTTATTCACTTATTTTGTAACAACACCAGTATACTCAGTATAATAGGATGTTTTTATAAGAAGTATTAGAGCTGCACTTACACACACCTACATCTTATGGTTAAAGAACATATTGATTCTGTGGATGGTGAATTTCTGCCCCACAAAACGATGATTATTCAACACTCATATAACACCTTCAAAGATGGACATTAAGATGTCAATATATTTATATATGATATATAATATGTTTATATTTTACTTAAGATTCTGTATTTTTCATTTATGGAATACCTTTATGATTTCCATTATGGGTAAACACGATAATTTCATTTTAGGAAGTGCAAACTACCGCCCCCTCAAAGTGATTTGAATCGTTAATGCCATATGTGGGATGTGTAAAGGATGGAGTAAATGGTATTATACATTATATTATACTGGGATTATATTATAACTTTATATAATTATGAATTCATTCCTTTAAATACTAAATAGAAATGAAAGTAGTCTTTATGCGTACGTACGGCTTACCGTCTCCACGAACGGTGTATTTCATTTCTTACCTCTAAATGTTATGTAATATTATAAATGAATGTATATACTGGATATATATGATATATATGATATCTAAATCATTAATATAATTCTGGATATAATGGATATTTCACCACATGAACAACTTTTAATTATAAGAAGTTTATTTTTGACTCAAGTACCAAAGATCGACAAAATGACCGTTATTCACTTAAATAATTACATAATGTTCATAACATGGTAATACGTGATATAAAAGGAATAATAAACATGAAAAAGGTTCTTAAGCAAATATATATTAACTCTAATTTATTATTCACAAGATTAAAGAACGATCGAGTCAAGTCGGACACGAGTTAAGGGACCTTCGTAACCCAATTTCCATTCATTGGGTTAATCTCATACTTTCAAATTATTTCATGATATTATTATGTCCTATCTTGTATTTGTACTTTATTTATGTGTACTTATATTGAATACATATAATAGATCTATTTTATTTTGAAAAATGATCTTGGTAAGGACTTTGTTTCAATCTCCTTTCATTGAGGCATATTTGTTTTATACACAACTTTCTTTTATACGGTGTATAAACCCCTTTGACTTTTATGTTTTTTTCAAAAGGAATCTTTTTATACGAAGAGTTTTCCTAGATGAAACAATGGAATGTTTTATTTGTCGTATGTATGTTGGGACAACGACTTCTCTGCTGCCGTGACCATTATTTGAGTTTCGACTTCCTCAATAAGCCATAACTTTAAAAAAAAATCAATACCATGTTTAACTTTTCTTTTATTTTGGTATTGAAAATGGTTTTGATAATTTTTTTATTATATAAATGTGTTGTATTGATATCTTGTGATTGAAGTGTGGAAATCTTATGTTTCCTTTATGAATGTTTTATGTGATACAATTATGTTATGGTTTACGATATGTTTAAACCTGTTTATATGAGGAATGCATTGGAATTAATACGTGACAGGTGGAGGCCGCTATAGCTCCTCGATGCATCGGCAGGTCTCATGAGACAAACTAGTGTCTTGGCATGAGGCCTTGATAAAATCTTATTTGTAGTCTTGTCACGAGGCCTTGGCTACGTGGTTATGATAGTCTGGCATTATGCATTCCATCATTATGAAAGTGGTTATTGATATTGCATGTGATTATTCGACCAGGAGAATATCCATGTGAATAAGTAAATGGCATTATCTCATTTTACATTTTCCATATTTTGTTGAAGTTCAAGTTTAAAATTCTTTTGTTTTAGTTACACATTTCCATAAATGTTTATGTTTATTTATGAAAAGCTTCCGCTATATTGTTATCCTTACTGAGCATCTAAGCTCACCCCTTTCAATGTTTTATTTTTCCCAGGATGGGAAGAAATATTTTATGACTGAACTATAGGGATAGTATGAAAGGGATTGTATTGTGGACTATGGAGACTATGTTATTGTGATTTTTCACTTTATGATGTAATTTAACATTTATGAATGTATCTTGTGTTTCCAAGGCGACTGAACTAATCGGTCTTTCATGACTTGATCTTTTGTGATCACGCCAATGTTACGCAATAATGCACTGACTTTGGGTAACTGGGGTCGGGGCGTTACAATATAGAAAGATAATAAGTGGTTATTTAATATATGATAAATGAATAACGTAGAAAAAAATAATAGTTTATGGTAATAAATGTGGTAATTATAATACTACAAAGTGTAATAATCTTACATTGGAGTAATTTATATCATGAAATGATATCTCTATGTCTTTTGAATATGTTGGTGTTTTTTTGAGATAATATACTATTTAAAAAATTTATCTGATAACGGTTTCATATAAATAGAATCTTATCATCAGTATTTTGGATGAAAAAGGGAAACCAGAGATGTAAACTGATTCGATGAAAAAATAATTGGTCAGAATATTGAAAAAGTGAAACACTAGAATCCAAAAATTTGACCCAAAAGAATAAAAATAATTTTTATATAAGGATTAATTATCTAGGGATAAATAATTCTTCATATATAAAAATTTGGATAATTTAGACACATATTCATTATTTGAAATGGATATACTATCTTTAAGAAAAATAAAAACTATCTTATGATGTCAATAAGGATCATTTAGAGGAAATTTTGAAAAAGTAAAATTGAGGTTGATAAATCCATTTGAGAAATTAGAATAAATCATGATGATAAAATTGGATAAAAAAATAAAATTTAAAGGTTAATTGTTTTATTTGATTAATTTTAGAAAATTTTCTTATCATTAGGTTTGACAGATTCAATGTAAGAAAATCATGTAGTAAGATTGAGTTATTATTCATAGAATATTTGGAGAAAAGGTGTACTATGAATGATTTATATTAGTGTATTTCCTTTAGAGATACTAATTTTAGTGGAAAATAAAATATTATTATCATTAATTTTAAATTACATTATAATAATAATGTAAAATGTTCCATTTATTATATAAAAAGTGGTTTTAATAAGTCTTGTTTCCAGAAACAAAAATAGGACATTTCAAATTATGGGAAAATATAAGAGGAAAAACTCTATGATATTTACTAATAATTTAATGGGGGTATGAAATAATGTTTTAAAATAGTTTATCCACATGTAGTACTCCAAATAAATTCCATATGGAAATAAATATAGGGGACATCAATCTCAACACACTATAACATAATAGATGAGAAAAATAATTTTTAGTTTACATTTGCGATTTAGAATGTTTGGGAATAATGCTATTGATTTAAAAATTAAAATTAAAATTCAAAAATATTATATTGGGTCTATAATTATGTCAATCATGTTTGATTATATATAAACTCATGAAATACAAAACATTTTTACTAAAATAGATTTAATTCTCTTGAATATCTATATAGTTTTTATCTATGAATATGTACACTATATAGTTGATTGTAAGTTCACACCAAACAAGAAAATAAATATTCTCTTAAAAAATAAGAATATAATATATATAGATGATGAAGAGAATATAATAATTTTATACATACGAGACATATAATTAAAAACAAAAGTTTTTAGTGATTCATAATAAAGAAGAACTATATAAAAGATACTGCCCTAAAGAAGGTATAGTTCTATTTTCGATGAATGTCAGAATTAGAGTAATCATGAATGAGAAATAAATATAATCAATACATTAGAGAAAAAAGATTTATTTAGAGGAAGTCATTCAAGAGGAATAATTTTTTAGATGGTTCCAAATAAGTAGGACATTAGAGTTGTTGAGGATCCATTATGATGATCCATGAAATATGAGTACGTATTTAATGGATGACTCTCTATTTGGAATGGCTAACTCTATAGGTTAATAATATGATCAATAATAAAATAATAATGTTTCAATGGTAGATCATGTTAGGAAGCTAATTCCATATAATAATAATGTATAATGTAAAAAAATAACATATCGATAAAGGATGTTAAATGATATACAATCAATGTTAAAAATCAAAAAAAGTTATCACACATTTTGAGTAGAAAGATTAAATTTTTATCAATTAAGAAATTGTTTTAAACCTTCTTTCACTCATTAATAAATCATAGTAGATCCAAAATAATTCCAATATATTTTTTCTAATTTTATATGTTGGTAATTTAATGTTATATGTGAATATAGGTAGAGAAAATTGTTGATGTTATGATGAATTTATAGATATATGAGATACCCATTATTGAGTTCGTTGATTATTACTCCATAAAAAAAATTAATTACAATATTTTTTTGTAGTACTGTTTAAAATAAAATCAACCATATAGATGGTAAATGGATTTTAGACCTTGATTGGGAGTTAAAAAATATGAAAAAAAGTTTGCATTAATCTTTAATCTGAAATTGGATAATTCTTTAAAATATTAGTATGAGGTATACTTTTATCTTACAAAAATTATTTATTGTTATAGGTTAATTATTAAATTTTTTGGATGAATTTATACAGTCAATTAAAGAGTGATTTATCTATAATTGGGGGAAAAATGCATATTAATGAATATTTTTGATTTGATTATCGAGTTATTTATATGAAAATATTAAAAAAACATCATGAATATACCCTATAAGAATATTTTTATATTAGTATGGAATAATTATATTTTTATAGATTACATTTTTTTCTAGATTAACAACCATAGTTTTCTATACTAATATAGCCCTTCTAGACATAAATTCAATTAATTTATAAATTATTTCTTAAATTAATGTGATTCTATAATTTTTTGTCAATGAATAAGGATTTAATTTAAATAAGGTGGATAAGATTTTTTTGTCAAATTCTAATATGACGTCACCATAAATTACCCCTCACTCTTGATTTAATTAATTTATTTCCATTAATGGGGAGGAAAATTGAAAAATGTAATAATATTTTGAGTGTAATTTATATGATTTATTTATGGGTATTGAAAACAAATGAAAATGTTTAAATTGAAAATAATAATGGATTATGATGATAATAATTGTTATCATTAAGTGATATGGCTATCAATATAAATTACATAATGATGTAGAACCCAGTAAATGAAGAGGATGAAGGTGTGATATATATATTCAGGTTATTATAGATTATAGGCGTTACAATATACCATTTTAAATTGTAGACCCATTTATATTTAAAATGATTATTTACAAAGGAATTAATTTTTTGACCTTTGTTATGTGATATATATGATCATGGAAGCACCTAATTACATATATGATTAATGTTGAACTATAAGTTTTATGATTTAATTATAGGTGAAATTAGGTGAATAGATAACAATAAACTTTATGTTTTGACACGTTTGAGATGTTGGATACGATTGATGATGAGAATAAAACCTAATATAATTAATAAGGTTTATATAAATGTTTATATAATGGAAAATTATGCATGGAATAAATGTCTCACTTGGATGATATTAAATAAATTAGTTAAATTTGATATTGGTGAAATATTGGTTTAACAATTATTTATCCATTATTGTTGAGATTTTTTAATAGATCATTAGATAACTAAGAGGGGAGATGAAGTTACATGTAAAAATGCAAGAAGTGTATTGATATTACATATAATACATTAGTAATTATTTTTTAGTCATTTTTTATTGTTTTAATAATTTTAAAATTCCATTAAATGGTTTTGAGATTAGTTAGTGTGTTTAGAGATAACCAAACATTTTTTGAATATGTTTTTAGATGAGTTGAGGTGGTTCTTTAATTCTATGTTTGATAAGAAAATTTTTACAGAATATTATTTATTATCCCCTCAAGAAGAATATTGTCCAATTACTAGAGTTCAATGATGTACATCAACATTTTTTGTTTATATTTATGGAACCATTGGTGTTACATTATGAAACATAATGTATTTCAGAGGCACATTATAAATTATTTTTAATACATAATATCATTCAGCTCACACAAACGATAAATCATGAAGTTCATACTATGATTCAGAAATGGATCTATTACAAAATTAAAATTCAAATATTTAGTTGATATAGAAAGTTTGAAATCCAATATGTGACTTTTCAAAAATTGTACATAAAATGTTTATTTTGAATACCTAAGATCCTTTATATTATTTGAATGTTGTTTTTTACTCGATTTAAGACAATTTATCTAACTAGTGTGATACTTATGAGATAATATTTTTAACATGAGATTAAACTATTTCATAAAACATGAAAATTATAGAGATTAAATGTGATAATGTTATACCGATGGTCAATGATTTAAATTTAATGATGGTGATAATTATATAATGAATCTAGTTGTGTTTGAATAAGGTGAGTATAGCCCCATTAATGTATATTTATCTTGAAAACCATATTGAACAAGATAACTTAAGGATAATTCTATAATTTGTTGATTTATTCCATGAGGGTTTACTACCTGTAAAGAAATTTTTGTCAGTTTTCAAGATCCTTAATGTGAATTAAAGGCTGAATTAATCAATGAAAATTTCATATTTCTCTCATTTTTAATTTTTGTATTTCATATATTATGATTTAAAATAAATTATATGTATAAAAAAAAGTTTTTACTAAATTGAATATTTTACTATATTGAATGTATAATTAAACCAATATATTCTATTAATTATGGAGATTGATGAATTGTTATTTTTGGTAAATTATTAAAGAATATATTTTTATGAGTTTTATCTCTTAGAAGAATGTAGGGAATAATACCATGTTCCTTTGTTGAGGGATTAAAATAATTATTCCAAAATCAGTAGTCATAGCTAAATAAATATTTTTATATTGGTTAATATTGAAAATTAATTATAAGTTATTCATTGGTGATATTATAAATGTGAATAATAATGAGAGAAATAATTTTTATGGGATACAATGATGATGTAATTCTCTATGTTAATTTATTTTCTTCAATAGTGAATAATATTTATAGTATAAAGATGGAAATGTGGTACTTATTCTTTATACATTATCAATGATTATGGAAAAGTTAATTCATACCACTGATCACAATATATCATAAAGGAATTTTAGATGGAAGGTGGAAAGTTGGAAAAAGAGTGAAGTGGTAGGAAAACACTCGTATATACTAAATAGATTCTATGTATGGTTATCTTACAACGTCGCAAAATGGTAGAAAACTATTTCTATATTTTATTTAAGAGTAATATGCAAGATCATATAAATGGAAGAAATTTAAAACTATCCATGTAAAATTACAAATTATCTTTATAAAATTAATTTCTTATAAAACATTACCAAAATAATTATAAAAAATATAATAAAAAATGATAAAAATTGAATGTGTATTTAAATTTTTTTTAATGAAAATAAATGGACGTATATATAATATTAAAAATCATAAAATAAAAAAATACAAGAAATGATAAAACATTAATAATTAATTATCTGCAAGATTTTATTAATTAAAAAACGGAAAGATGAATCTTCAAATTTTCCCCCATATTAATTTTTTTGAAAAAATAACTAAAATTATTTAAAATTTAATAATATTTAAAAATAATAATGACAATAATTTTTAGGAAATTAAAACCTCTATAATAAATTAATATTTACTTAAATTGAAAAAATTGACAAACATACTAAAATTAAATCCCTATAATACCAAGAATAAATGTTTTATTATACATTATAAAATCTAAGGTTTCAGTAAAACAAATCATCATATTTATTTTTAGTTAAAACAAAATATAAAATAATATCCCCTTTTATTAATAGAATTCAAAAAAATTAAATACCTTGTCAATATTCCTTTATATAGAACACTATAATGGATATTTTTAAAATTGAAATAGAAATTGATTTTCCTAATAAATTGAAATATTTTACTAACTCTATTCGTAGTCATATACTATTTTTTAATACATAATTATTTTTAATAACATTAAATGATAGAAATATATTCAAATTAATTAGTAGGTAAATCATTAGAAATTGTTTTCTTTTAACTTTAGGAAAATGTGGTTTTACTATGAAAGTGACATATAGCTGAATAATTTTTCATTCAGTTTTCATCCTCCAAAATCATTATCATAATTAAAAATGAAATATAAACTATACTATATTAAATAATGTAGTTAAGAATTATTATTTTCTTCATAATATGTACTAATATTGTTAATATCGTTTTTGTGATATTCATTTGTATTATATTGATATCATATACCAAAGAAAAATATAAACATAATATCATTTCTAAAAGATATTTAATATAAGTAAATAAAATCAAATCCATTAAAAGTATAATAACTCAAAGGCCTTAAAGATTTATGTAAAAATAACATATAATTATTACTCTAATTAGAGTTACATGTTTTGTAGGAATCGATACCTAATCTTCAAAAAATTATATATAATATTTTATTATTCTGTAAAATTCCACCTGTTCATTGAATAATATGATAAACAATTTTTTATTTATTCCATTAAAATCTAAATATAATCATTGGTTATAAAAATAAATTATTATTTAAAAAGTAATTCACTGGATGAATGATTAAAAATCCTATCCAAAATATTTTGACAAAAAAAATTGGAATCCATATCATATACAGTGTATAATGAACATAAACTTTAATAGAATAATTTTACAAAAACAAATATTTATATTATACAAAGCATGAAGCACTTTTTTAAGACAATATAAATCATGTGATAACATGAAAACATGATTATGAAATTTTCAATTTTTAAAACTAGTAGTTGATACTAATTAACATATTTAAAAATAAAACCATTTAAAACACATTATTATCATCTATTTGAAAAAAAATATAAAACATAAAAAATCTAGAAATTATAAAAAAATATAACATAATCAACCCTAACAAATGTCATAAAATATTCAAAAAATATGTCCCTTTTTTGATAATAATCTTATCCTCAAAGTTATCCTTTTATATTAATTATATAACCTGATTCATCAATTTTATTCGTAAAAATACATTAATTACAATAAAATTCTTAACTAAAAAGAGATAAACTTAAAATAAAGTTATATTTATAAAAAATGATTATCTTATTATTTGATTTAAATAATCCAATTTGTAACACTGAAAAAATGAAAACATAATTTCTGACATGTTATAAAAAATGTGTAATTTTTTAAAAAAATAATAACATAATTTTAGTTTTAATAATATAATCTGAATTACCAAAAACATTACCAATAAGATGATATCGAGGAATTTATCATGACATCAAAATTTAATGGTAATGAGTAATATCCACTTAAAAAATACATTAAAATATATATGTTTTTATCCATTAAAATTAATTTCATTAAATTCAAATTGAAAATTTTCTAAAATGGGATCATTTTTATAAACATATTCCATAAATTGGACATGAGTGAATTCATCTACAATAATAATTTTTTATTATAATATCTATAATACTTAATTTATTTTATAATTACCTACAATAAATCCTTCCAATCATTTATTATAAAATTTATTTAAGGCATCCTTATTATTTAAAATAAAAACATTATATGAAAAAATTGGAATATCCAACATAATATTTTAAATCATTAAAAAATTAACAATGTTTCTCTAAAAACAGCTACAATGACAACTATATTTAAAAAAATTCAACTGTTATTAATATATTTCAAAAAATATTTATTTAAATTATATTCATTTAACATATATATAGATATTTCAATAATATTAATATGTTTTCTCCCCATAAAATTATTTGATTAAGGATATATATGAATAGAAAAAATTATAAAAACACCATTTATACTAAAAATATTCAAAATAATGATTAAAAGTTTCACATCGAATATCAATACTAATATATTAAAATGAATTAACTTTTCAATTTTGAACCAATTTTTTTAAAAATTGGATACAATTTCACTTTTATGAGATAAACAAATATGTAAATGTAAATTTACTATGTTCACAGATAATTAGAAAATCACATTTCTGACATTACAAACTAGAAATATGTATAAGAATAAATCCATATAAATAAATAATATTTAATTGTTCAGTTTTACAAACTACCTAATGATATCTAACAATTACTCTATGATTTGTAACTTTTAAATATTAATAATAATTTACAGTCATAATTAATTTAAACTTTATAAGAGTATATGCGTGTAAAATATTTGATTTTTTCTGAAATATCTAAAAATTTTCACGACTAAGTCTCTAATTCCATAATATATCATTTTTCTATTTCATTAAGTCACATAACATTTATATATGTTAATTAATATAAAAATATAAAATACATTTCCACTTTACTAATAATATAAAATTAAAATATTCATTTTTGAATACTAAACATTAATTATCTTCATATTTAAGAATCCTCATATATTTTTAAAATAATAAAATACAAATTATATTATATTTTAAATTTTCTAAGTGTAATAAATTTGAAAATCATATGAAGTTAGTTATACCTAATTCACATAATCCCATAAGAATTTCTTTTTTTAAAATGTCATAAATACACCATCACATTAATTTAATGAAAAACATTTTTTGGGATCTCCAATCATGTGTTTTGAGTATATTTTATCTATGTACCATGTACCTCTAACATTCATAAGTAATGTTTCCAAAAAATATTATTTAGGAATAAAAAAGTTTATGTATCCATGTTATCCAGGGATGAATCTTGTTTAAATAATAAAAATTTATTCTTAAAATAGAAGTTATAGAGGAATTCCATCGTAATATAGATTTTAAATTCTTGGAAATAATATTTTTCATATCACTTAATTATTTTAGAAATCTAAATTATCATTAATAATAAATGTGTAATTTCATAAATATCTAAAGCATGCAAGATGATACATAATTAATTTACTACTCTTAACAAGAAATTTATTATATATATTAAATATTTTTTATTATTAAAAATTACACTCTTATCCAAATTAATTTTTCTCAAAGTCATCATTTTATCATATTTACCTTTACTAATAAAAAGAATATTGATTTTGATTTCAATAATACTAAATAATTCAACAAATTTTTGTTATCTTTTTTCAAAAACACTAAAAAATTTATAATTTTTCATTTTAAAAATAAGTAGTTTTTTTAAACACATAATTTTCAAAATTTGATTTCTTATTTTATTGATATGTTATTTATATTCCCATTTTCATTTTTTATATAAATAATAAACACAAAATTTGAGTTTCTAATTTTTCATTTTATTTCATTAATTGTTCTAAATTATGATATTAAGACTTATAATAATATAAAATATAATAAAAATTAATACAATTGTTATTTATATAAGGATACATCTTACATATACTAACAATGTCATTTCTTTACTTTCAAATTCATTACTTGAATCATATTATTGAACAAAACTAAAACATGAAATTAGTGAAAATTACACATTTTTATATGTTTCTTTTCATTCCAAAGATGATTTAACATTAAAAAATAGGCTCTTTGTGTTCTTTATTTTTTCAGTCATAACATGTCATTTATGAAATAACATTTAGTCGGTTTACCACCATTATTTAAATATTACCTATGATATTCATTTTTAAATATATTATTGAATCCTAAAGTTATTTTTGTCATTTTTGAGAACATTTTTTTAAATGATTTATTTCAATATAACATTCTTGTGAGTTTGCATCAAAAGATTTGTTGGAAGAGGTTATATTTCATTTAAATGAAATAACATAATTATTTTAAGTGAAATATTTAACTATGTTCTTCCTCTCCAATTCGCATTTAATTAAATAAAAAACGTGTTCATCCATCTTATATTCCTGAATTGTTTTTATTTTATAAATTAACAGTTTATTAATATTTCACATCATTGGTTGAGATCTCTATAATTATTGAAAAAATACAAAGTTCTCTAATGTTACTCAAATGGAATTAATTTCATTTATGATGTCGGTTAATCCATGTAAAATCTATTTGATGGTTTAATGTTCACCCATCATGATATATTGAAACATTTTCCAACGTGTTATGTTCTTAGTTCTAATCAACATATTTAATACAAGATGAGTAACATAAAAATTCTTCTAAATTTAATGAGTTTTAAAACATATATAAAAAAGTATAAATAAATTTGTTATAAGAATTGTGTAAAATATATATTTTTTTAACTAAAAACATTATCAGTTACATAATTATAGTAACGTTTTATAGGATATAATATTTTAACATACATTCCTACACCATTTTAGTATAGTGTTAAATACTATATATTTTAAGGTATTCCAAAAATATTAAATTACTATAAATATAACCATTTCCAAAAAAGTATTGTTGATTATTTTGAATCCAAACATCATTTACATTCATTCCTTCAATAAAATAAAGTTATCTATAATTAGTCTTATGAGGTTGGGGATATTAATTTTAGATAAAAATTAACTAAATATATATACAATATGAATAGATTCAAATAAAATTTTTTTGGTCTTAGATTGTGATAAATAATGTTCCAGTGGGAATTGTGTGGATAAAAGATATTAAATTTAATTATAATACAAATTAATTATCTATTTGATTATAAAATATGATTATCAATGTTAATTAACATAAAACAAATGTGATAATATGTTGTAAAAAGTAATAAATGATCCCATGAAAGTTTACAATAATTATATCCAATGTTGACCTACGTCAACCCTCATATATCTCTACTTATTGATGTATTTTATTTTCATTAATTTAATTTTAAAGGGATTCATTACCGAATTAAAATATAATTTCTATATTGGATTGAAAATCAAGAAACATTAATTCATTTATATGTAGTCACAAATAATTTGAACCAGACATTAGATACTATGATTTTTCATCCTAAATGATTCTAAACATAGAAATGTGATTTTACTAACAAAAGATACAAAATTCATTTTTTATGGAAAACAATAAATTGAAATTTTAAGAACATTAAAGAAGATATAATTAATTGATATTAGATTATACATAATTAGATAAACAAGTTTATAAAGATAGATAAATCAAAAACTCGGGTTTATTGTGCTATTGATCAATTCATCAATTCAATGAAATAGTAGTAGTATATTTAATTTATGATTCCCACAAAAGTTTATACATTTTATGATAATAAGTTCACATATGATCAATAGAACATTGAATTGTTTCATAAAAGGAAATAGGATCAACA